>JANVCG010058448.1:0-18793 GCA_025505365.1 Haliclystus inabai
TATCAACTCCATTTTATTTGAATAATGAGCAAGAAGTGGAGACACACATAGTCTGTTTCAAGGCGATTTGATGTCAAGGAGTAGATCTATCCTTTGAAAATATCTTTTTATCGATTATTCTATCACATGGATTTGTATAATCTTTGATACTACCGTAGTGCCAAGCTACTATGACTACTCAGTTTGTATCAAATAATTTTCTGGAAACTATAATTGATAAGCACACTGATTTCAGCTAAGTTCGTATTTAAAAAGAATTAAATTTCTTGCTGGTGTGCTGTTCGGTTTCATTGTTACAAAATGTATTTCTCCGAATAAGTACATTGTTGTGAATAAATCTCTCTAGTTTTCCTTAGAAAGTGTATTTTGCAGTAGTTGTGTGTACATTCATGAAGCCTTCGGACTGACCAGCATACTCTGCATTGTTTAGGTCCTGGCTTTTGCAGCCATTGAAGCTGTGGATACGCTTATGCAGTCGAATTTTTTTGAAAACAGACATATATCTAGTTTATTTCTTGGTTTACCTAGCTGCTAGATGTATGATAAAAGTCAGTGAATCTTCTTTATATTTGAGAAGGTTTGTGGGATCCCTCGTTTCCTCTTTCATAGAGAATCCTCATCGGAATTTCCTTCTCGTCGCTGCTGTTCAAGTTGAGGATTATAAAAGCGCTCAAATCAAGAGATTCTCGAAACGAAATCTACTTATCAAAGAAGAATAGTTTGCTGATACTATTTCACTCTATTATCTTAGTTTATATCGACAGATTTTGTTGTCCAAAGCCTTCAAACATATATATTCATTTTCAGCAGATTCACTGAATGTGTTGCTTTAGCTGCATCATAAAAATAGTGGTTTAAAAGTCCAAAACGATGCCATTCTCAAACAAATAGTTGAATCCAGAACACCAAGCTTATAGCTTTACGATGATTCTAAAATCAGGCTAATAAGTAATGAATTAGTTTACTTTTGAGCCGTAACTAATTGCATGTAACAGTTGCATACAGCACGGTGCTCGATTGGAGTTCACTGCGCACAAAATGCCGCATTTCTTGAAGATAAGACATAAAACATAGGAACCAAAACTTTGATTCAAAACAGCACGGAATATAGATGCTTCAAGTACAAATTACGTGCAATAAAACGGCGAACAACTTCAACAAAATATCAATAAAAATAAATCAAGATCCCACGCGAAAGCTGTGACCTGAAAAAAATTGAACGGAGCAAGGAGTCTCAAATTAATTCTATCATTAGAATATGTAATAAAAATGCAATATATTTTCAATTATCCTCCTTGTAAAGTTCGTAGAGCAGAAATGAATATGTGCTGTGTAAATTCAACATTAATACTGTTATCATCGCTTCAGCTATTTTGCTTTCTTCATTCTATTGCATTTGAAAAACTCTCATAGTTTCATTTCTCAGTACAAAGTCAGTGGATAGGTTCTGCTTAACTATTTTCAGCCCTACTAATCCGCAATCAAAATAGACTAGAAACATCCGAGTTTTATACTGAAATCAAATTTATGGATCGTAAAACAATATACAGAAAGACATGTTTAATTCAATAAAGTATACTTAAAAGTATAGATTTAACTATCTACCGTTCTATATTTTAAAAGGTCATCTTATAGAAAGTACGCCATTGAATTAGGAAATACTCATTATCATCGTAAAATTAAAATTGATATCTGGAGATGAATTTTCATTTCTTATAGAGCATCCAAAACACAATAAAAGCATTTAATGTCGGACTTGACATTGAAAACGCAAACTACAGAGAATAAATCAAGCAACATCTTTTCTCAGTTATGAATAGAATGTTTAGAATGGTTTAAACTGAGATAAAAGCCCTCATCAAGTCACATATACAAATGGAAACATTTTATCTCTCTGGGATTAACTGCAAAAACAAATTATCATAACAATTAAAATAAAGAGACAATTATCTTTGAGATATAATTAAATTTTTAAAGCAAAACTGAAAGTGAATTTTAAACCTTATTCTTCATGTATTTATAACTATATTTTGATCTACTTTATACTTGCTTATTTTTTTTAATTGATTAGGTGTTAAATAATAATCTAACTTCTTCACGTAAGTCATAATACTCCAACTCAGTCAAATAAATGATTATTTCATGATAATTCTTCAGGATCTGGAATGTAGTCAATTTGATGCAGCCTCTTATCCAGGAGGATTTCACTCATGCTCAATGGCGATTGATGGGTACACAGGTAGTAACAGCTCGGAGCAAAGTCCGACGTACAATAGAGATGTAACTAGATGGAAAATTGACGTAGGATTAACATATCAATACTACATTTAACTTGCTCGCTTAGAGATAAGTTTTTTCTTTATCAAGAGGAGTTAAAGAGTTAAGCGAACATTTTTCTGTACTTCTTGCACTACTTTGGTATTGCATGCACTTGGTGCTTTACAGTAAGCCTCGTCCTTGTATCAATGACAGTAATCGACTCAAAGTGTTGCGTTCAACTCATGTAGTTACTAATATCTACCTCAAGCTGACTAGGTAAGGTAAGCATCTTCCTTTGAAATGATATATTCAAACGTTCACAAAAGAAAAACGATTGATTTTCTAATTTTTCAATCTGAATTTTTTTTTTCATGATTGGGATCAAGATTAAAGTTTATCTTTTGCTGTTTGAAATGAGAACTAGATATAAAAAAAAATTAAGTCAAATGATACATGACAGAGATCTATATTTAAAATGAATTACCATGTGATGTATATCCCATTCACTTTTTGAATCAAAGCTGTTGCTATGCTTAACGCGAATTGCTATTGTTAATTAAGCTGTTGTAAAGGAATGATTTTGCAGATTAGGATAAAATTGAGTGAAATATAACATGATTATCTCCGTCTCTCTGCAATTCAGGTTGGATTGATATTCAAATTTTGAGAAATGTGATTAATAAAACCTAGAAGCTGAATGTATTTGCAATCTGTTGAAGATACTGCTCAATTCAATCTGTTAATGATTCAATTTGAAGCTTAGTATGATGTCAATACTAAAAACATGTGTTTCAGCTCATATAATTTACCTCGTTTCAATAGAACAGGTACATGTAAATAACTAAAATGAAACTGAGAAATCAACTAAGCATCCTTTTTATAATAGAGCATAACAGAGGCTAGATGAATGAATAATTCTTGCGATCTGATTTGCTGCTGCCTGAGAGGCTTACATTTTTTGCTGCGTATAAATTGAATTGAGTTACAAACAAAGAAACAGCTTCCTTCTTTGTGTTGTTACTTATCTTCGTCGGTTTTTCTTCGTAACACTTTTTGCTCTATTGAGTTTCTATTCTATTCAATGCAGGCGAATGAAAAAAAACAGCGACCACTATGGAATAAAAGTTTGTCATCGCATTGCAATACACAATACTCTATTTTTCTATTCAAAAACATTACTCTTCACAGCAGCATATCAAATCCTTTTGAAACTTTACCTTTTGGAAAGTTTTCAAAGGGGATGAGCATTGTGAAGAAAAATTGTGAGAAAAAATACCTTTCTTATCTTTTCGTTTAGATTCTTGTTTCTTATTCACACATTTATTACTTAATCTGGGGGAACGCATTACATGCTTTTTCTTTGTTATAATTTGCAAGTGATTATTTAGAATTCTCAAGTGAAAAATAAATTGAAATATGAAAAGAAAAGCTGCATGCATGTTGTGACATCAATGAAAAAGTGTGATAATTCTACGTGACTACGAATATTCTATTAAACATGTGCAAATAAATTTCTAAAATCAATCCATGTAATTCAATCATATACCCGGGAAGTAAGAATGTTCACTTGCTTGTAAAATCAATTTAATTTTAGAATTAACATTTTTTTAATGATCAGGATAATGATGAGGTTTAGAAATTCACCATTAAGATAGTCAGCCAGTAATGGATAATTGAATCTTAGAGCTGTTATTATTGTGAATGCAGCATATTTCAACCAATCATTGAACATTATTCAGATGAGAAATACAGGTATGCTCATTTTGTCCACGCGTAAGGTGATAAACAGTGCATTTATAAAATTTCCTTTACAAGTCTCAGACGTGTTTTCAAGATCGAAAGACCTCAATGTGAATCAAACGTTGTAGATAAAGTGCGAAAAATAATAATGTATAACATGAGACTGATTTATATATCAGTTTTGTTTTCTATTTGTATTTATATAGGAATATTACGCTCTGTGGAGCTCTACACACAACCACGACTGGAAATTACTCTAGGACAGACGAAAACTCTTTTTACTATGAAGAACCATTTCAAACGCAACCGGCCACAAGTCCTACAATTTGTAAAATGGTATTCATGGCGCAATCTAGAGCTCAATCGATGGACATTGTTGAAACTAATAAATCACATGTTCAGTGTCAAGTGTTTGCAGTGAAGGCAAATTATGGAGTCGAGCTGATTTTCCGCAATAACTCAATGTACTATGTGAACACTGAAAGTGAGTGAGATGCAAAAAATTTCCATGAACACTTTAGTAGCTGTTTTTTTATTTGAATTCGCACCATCCAGAATATGCTTTCCTTGAAATAGATTTCAGTCATCTTTCATAACAGATTACTTGAAAGCCTTTTTATCTGAGATTGATATTGAGGCCAAAAAATGATAGGCCAGTTACCTGTATCTTCCAATTGCCAACTGGATCATACAAGATCAGGTTGAATCACTTAAATGAAGGGGCTGATTTATGACAATGAACGACCAATGGAGATGCCTTCCGGTGCCGCTCACGCTAATGGAAAAACTGACGCTTGTTCACTGGTACTACCGAAAGACTTTCGTTAAGATTTCTTATGGATAACGAGCATTTCACAGAGTGGGAAGAAAATGGCATGAAGACTTCGTTTCTAGCGACATCAGATCGTTTTCACCTCGTTGTAGATTCGACCTATCAGTTCTTGCATCGAAGTGATTTTTATAATCATGCTGAGAGTAATAATTCTGGTAAAACGTCTTTCGAAATGTTTGTAAAATCGTGTGACTGCGTATGATCAATAATTAATAAGAGAGGAACAATATGATCGCCGCTTATTACATTTAATGTATATTATTTAGATATATATCTTCGTATATATAGTAATTGTCTACACCTTTCCTTGTGTTGTGAATTTAGTACAACAGTGATTAATATATAATGTAGACTTATTTATACCTATCAACCAATCACTAACTGACTTGTAATGTAATTAGGCTGTAAACCTTGCATCCTATTTTTAAATATTTTATGTAATTTGGCTTTCGAATACGATAAGATAATTTGCAAAACTTCAAGACTTGGTTCTAATTAACACCAACAATGGATAATACTCAAGCCTGGGCTCAAGGAAACTTTAGTTAAAATTAATTGGTATTCTCTTGCTTATATTTAGCCTTGCCTTTTTCTTTCATGTGAAAGAGAACAAGATAATTCCATGTAATCTAATTGTAATAAATCTCAAATTCTGAAGCAAGTAATTTGGCACATGTAGAAAAATACATTGGTTCTCTTTTCGCTCAGCTGATTGTTTCTTGTTCATTTGTCATTTAATTTGGGAATGCATTATATACTTTTTTTTGTCTAATGCAAGTGATTATTTCGAACTCTTAGAAGCAAAATAAATAGAAATATGAATGGAAAAACTCCATGCATGCTGTGACATCTATAGAAATTGTTTAGGTTAAATAAACTGAAATCAAAATAGAATACATCTTGGCATTTTCCAAATCAAAACATAACAAGTGACATGCTTTCTGTCTGAAAATATTTTCCAATACTTAATAATTGCTGTTAATTGTATTTTAATCGTAAAAACAAGAAGCAATACATCTACACTACTTTGCTATTGTTTCAATTGTTTATTTTGAGATCTACATCTAATTCTCTTCACATAGCATATTATTTAGCGAATTCAGTATTAACGTTATCACGAAAACTTCAAATTGCAAGATACCACTACACCAATGAGTTAATCTTGGAAGCAATGTTGATATTTTTTTGGAATATTTGACGAAGCTGATAATGTTTTAATAATATGCTTATTCGAGTGACACTTTGTTTCTCAAGTTGGGTGTGATATTTTTAGGTGATATTGAATACCATATTAAAGATGTGCAAATCTCTTTGTTTCGAAAGGCTATTCCTTGTAATTGAACCATATATCCTTGAATAAACATGTTCACTTGCCTTGTACAGCAATCTAATTTAAGAATTAATATTTTGAAATAAACAGGACTTGGATCAGGATTGCTCACTCAATTAGAGACTCACAATCGAGATGGTCAGCTACTAATGAATAATTAAATCTTAAAGCTATTTTTATTGCAAGTGCAGCATGATTTAGCCAATCGTTTGACAGTATTCGAATGAGAAGTACAGGTATGATTATTCTGTCTAAGGGTAAGGTGAGAAAACAATGCATTTGTAAAATATTCTTCATCACGCATTTTTGAGTTCGAATGACCTCAATATGAGTAATATGTTATAAAGTAATTCAAAAAAAATAATAACGTATAACATCAAACTGCATTATATATTCAGTTTTTGTTTGTTATTTGTATCCACGTATAGGGTTAGTACG
Organism: Haliclystus inabai; assembly: GCA_025505365.1. Lineage (NCBI taxonomy): Eukaryota > Metazoa > Cnidaria > Staurozoa > Stauromedusae > Haliclystidae > Haliclystus > Haliclystus inabai. The sequence goes on from JANVCG010058448.1 coordinate 6,600, forward strand.
CTCTGCGAAGCTTCATTTCTTTTTAAATATTACTTAATCTGGAGGAACGCATCAAGTTCTTCTCTTTGTCTAATACAAAATGATTATTTTGATCTCTTCAAAGCAATATGAATTGAAATATGAAAAGGAAAACTGCATGCATGATGTGACATCCATATAAATTCTTCAGTTGTTAAACAAGCTGAATTAAAAATGAAATTTTTTAGAGTACATCTTATGATGAATTAAAAGATTACAGATGACATGATTACAGTTTGACAAATATTTTCCAATACTTAATTATGGATGTTGGTTGTATTATACTTTCGTTTTGTAACAGGCAGAAGCTATATATTGTCACTAATTTGCTATTGTTTCTTTAGATGGATTTGAAACCTACATCTACTATTCTTAGAATAGTATATTATTCAGCGTTTTCAGTTATCATGTTTTTAAGAAAACGTAGGCAAATTACAAGTTACAATTACACCAGTTAATCTTGGAATCAATTTTGATATTTTATTCGAATATTTGCAGAACATTAATAATTTTTCAAGATGTTTATTTCGAGTGATAAGTTTTTCTTAGGTTGGAAGTGACTGCTTTACGTGACTATTAATACTCTATTAAATATGTGCAAGTCGGTCTGAATGTGCTGTTCACTTGAAAAAGACTGTTCAATCAGATTCAATCGTACAGCGTTAAGGAAAACATTTACAATTGTTTGGCAATTCTATCTAAATATGAAGTAGTTTTTGTAATAATGTCATAATAGATAGACATAATTCTCAACCATAGCATAAGTGCTATTTATAAAACGCTACTCGAACACTGCAGCAGCATAATTTAGTTTCAATATCCAAACACTCGAACTTCTACTAAGTTAAGACTTGTATTGGAAGGACCCTTTCTGACAACCAGATAGCGGCCAGTTACTTGCTTACTGCATCTGAATGAACGGATCGCTTGAGGTGAATATGCAACGTTCTTGACGCATCTGGAAATAATAAAGAAATTCTACAGTGAATATGTGAAGAACTCATTTACACTCTCAGTAATCAATGTTAAAAATAACTGAAGTACAGTAAGTATAAGGAGGGTACCTTTAATTTGTTATCTAACAATTGACCAATATTAGTATTAGCATTTTGTTTTGCAAAATCATTTTTGTGTAAACATAGTTCTGTAATCAATGTTACAGTATCTTTTAAGTTGTAAATATAGCCTCAGCTGATGCTCTATTATTTCCCTCCCCTAGACTTTGCAACTATTTCCCTAAATAACTATATATTAAAGAGTCTAAATTGACCAGCAGCCTTCGTATTGTTTTTGTTGTGAACACGGCTGACGTGATGATGCTCTATTCCGGAAATGGCATTGTTAATAGTTTGGGAAACAATGGATTCGACGTCACTTCATGAAATCGAGTTTGAAATCTGGCCCCAGATTTCAAACATTTTTCAACAAGGCTGCTGGTCATTTTAGACTCTTTAAAGCACAGTGTCAGTTTTCAAAAAGTTAATAACCAGGAATTGAACACAAGGCAATGCAGATTTGGGATGATATACCCATTGTATAGGTAATACACTACAGCTTCAAAGTGGGTGTATTTTCTACCCAAGATGGAAGATTTACTTGTTCCATGGAGACTACCAATTTGAAAACTGTTAGAGATTAGATCTATATATCTTCGAATAGCTCAAGATTCAACTAAATAGGAATCATGAAGAGACACTTGGAGGTTGTGAAAATAATTTTTATGAGGTATCGCTCAACATTTAAAACTTTCCCTGGTTGGATTTATACTGCCTATTGATATTTAGCAGATCTCAATTGAAACAAAATCTGAGGTTTTGATGGAGCAACCAACTTCTTTTTTGGCTAAACTGCGGTTAGTAAAGTTATGATCAATTGTTATGATTAAAGTTATGAGCATAGTAATAATTCTTCCACTTTTAGAGGGAATGTACTAAATGTACTAGTGAGTTCAATTATGCAGTATGTACGTTACAGTGTTTGTCGAGGTGAGATTTGTATTATTCGTTCAAATACCTTTGCGGTTCTCTAATCGAGTGCACTGTAAACGAGACAACTTGATATGAATTGCTTTATTACCTCTCTAGCATCCAAACCAAGATAATTAATAATAACCAAGAATGGTTGCATTTGAAACAGTTCTGCAAGTACACTTATCGTGAGGTTGAAAATATGTTTGATAATAGATTAGCAATTTTCTGGTTTAGCAATCGGCTTCATTTTCCTTAATAGAACTAGAAAGCTCCATTCAATTCAATTCAAAAATAAAAAGTGGATAACTTTTATGTTGAACTTGCATACTAAGTTATTCTGCAATTGATGGAAACGAGTGACTCTTGTACTTCTTCTGCATAAACGTCGAAATTAAGAGACACAGTTATATACTACAACATATTAGGGATAAAGTGACGGACTATTAACATGCCTTTAGTATGCAGGCTGCCTTCGGAACAGTAAGATTTCCGCTTCTCTATGAAGTTGTTGGCTAAAGAGAATATCAAGGTAATAAAGCTTTTTCATCGTAATGTTAGTAAAAACAAGTTTAAAATATGAACAAAAATACTAATAAACAAGCTATATTTGATGATCAGCTCTCACACAACTGTGAAGAACAGTAAAAGAAATTGATACTCTATTTGCAATACGTATTTGAAAGTAATAGAAATCATATGCTATGAAAGTGAATTAGGTCCTGTATATTGACTGCATGTAGTACACTGTAGTGGAATGCAATAAGTATAGTTTGTTTCTCAGTTAATACGTCAAGTCATGTTTACTATAGCTATAAGCATCCTGCTTCAATCATTGTCACTCAATTGCTGCATGATTTAAAAATGTTATCGCATAGGTCAACTATTATCTATTGCATTGTTGATAACAGAAAAATATTGGAATTGAAACAGTACTGAAGGACTGTGAGACCCCATCAGAATCACAATTGAATAATGACGTAGAACATTGAAATCCTATTGCAATATTGATATCCATTTTTTTATATTGGATTTTTATATGTTTTGACACATATGGGTACACGTGTATGTAATGTATACACAAGTGAGCCATCATGCAGATTGGAACATAAATTTTGTGACAGTTGCTAGTTCACATTTAGGTCTCATTTCTGCATAGCTTACGTTTCAGTTCTGTATAGCTGTATACAGCGTTATACTGATTACTATTCTGCGATTTGTAAATTTTCAGAACCATATGAAAAACGAAAATTGAAATGACGATTCACGGACAATAATACATGGGTGTATTTCGTAAATTATTCAAAAAGAGTAACAGAATCCCTCAAAATTTGCTTTGACAGAAACGCAACTATCATTTCAGTAATCAAGTCCTCTTCACAATTCAGTGATTAACTTTTTTGTCTGCAAGAAGGCTATAGTAATTGAATTGTGCCTATATTTTATTGTCATTTATGTGTTACAAAAGAGTGGCAGTAGTAAACCGTAGATAACAGTTTGTCCATAAAATGTTTAATTTCATAAAAAAGAAGTCGGAAAATATGAACTACTATGTAAAATATTACAAACTGAAAACACTTATAAAAATTCCAGCTTTGTATTGGTATAACGTTTGATACCATTTCGCAAATGGTAATAAATGTGAAAGAAGGCTGTACACGCATGGGAAATCACTTATGGAAAGTTTAAAATAAAATAAAATGGTTTACATTATATATAAAATTAAATAGATATATATATTGTGTTGGTATTTTCTTGATCAGTTTCAGTTTTTAATCGGAATGCTATATTTTAACTACAAAAATTATCAATATGGAAAGAAGGAAACAAAATTCATCTCTTCTTCATTTCGAAATAAATGCATGAGAGCGTTCTAGTTTTTCAAAAATTGACAGCAAGAGTTGTGGAGCATAAGCATTTAATCCATATAAATGTTTGAAAATGTTGTAATGGTTCCAGCAGAGCTAAGTAATAAATGAGAGGCCATTTACAAATTTATCTTGCAAAGTCGCTTTGTTTCATAAGCTATTGAAGAAACATTCAGAAAACGCATTACAAATCCGGGCCTAGTTGTTGTTTCACATTTATTATCAATTGAATAACAATGTAGCATCATGATATGATATACTTTCTAAATTGACGTGGTGATTCCTTGCCATCTGATTGGTTGTTTAGCGTGCACGCTTGAGGTCACAGAAATTATGAACCAAAGTGATGCAAAAACAAACAAATAAATTCATGTGCACAATTTCTATTCTAATTCACACTCATATTCTAAAATTTACACAAACGTTCTCAAATGCATGGAAGATATGCTTCCAAACATGATTAGGAACTGGAGAAGCTTTCAAACTCAAAGCACTAATTTGTGCTTGACAGAGATCCTCGAAGATCTTTGTTCTGTGCGATAATAATTTGGCAACCTTCACAATCAGATCTGTAGATGTTAATTGAAATGATAATAGTCAAACCTATTCAAATTTATTAAATATCAGTCTATGTAGCGTATAAATTGCCTCACATCTGCTGTTAAAATCTAAATTGATCTTCTATTTGGCTTAATTTCCCGTTCGTCACTTTGTTGAAATTTTCATCTACATCATAAATGATAATTTGGGCGAAAAGGGATTATTGGTTTTTGATCCCGCGTACTTAGTTACCAATCTTCATGTGATCAAAAAAAATGAACGGGATTGGATGGCTCTGTCTTCGGAGATTTGTTGTTGAAAAGCTGAGGATTTTGTTGAGAAAATGAAGCAAATCAAGAAATACACACCTTGTTTTTGAATTATTCATTTTAGAAAAGCGTTGATGCACGGTTTTAGCGGGATTCATCGCACTTACCTGCACTCGTGCAGTTCGTAGAAACTCGGGAATCTAGAAAAGTTGCCGGCGGCTCGTTTTTCGTTACGATTCAGTCATGTGTCCCAATATCACTCGTGCAGGTAAAACTCGATGAAGCACGCCAAACCGTGTATCAACCCTTTAATCATGATATTGGGTTGACACGCTCAATAGGGTAAATCTGCATCTTTATACTGAGAATTGACTACTTCTTCTGTAAAAATTGATACAATGATAGTCTGAAAGCTATGGAAACTATAGAAAATGTAATGTAACCTATTTAGTGACTTTGTTTGTGACATAGTATTGTGTATAGTGGAGTTTTTCAAAACCAGTTTTTCCTTGCAATTTGATTCAATTGTTTTTTAAGAGCTTGAGGATCTTACAATACTTTAAAATGCATAAATCAGAACAACTTTCAGAAAAAACTCACGATTTAGCTGATATTTCACTAGGCATGGACAACTTTTGAACTTGAATGGTAAAGTTGTCTAGACGCTCTTGGCAGCAATCATTTCTATTGTATAGCATGACTTTTGTAACAGTTTGCTGTACACCAAGGTCAACTTGCCACCATTGGTTATCTCCAGGACAAGTGTAAGAGCAAGGACTCTCTTTACTACAGCCACCATGTTGATTTCCATCGATTGCCCGGTCGCAGGAGAACAGAATGCTACCATGTTGATACACATCCTTCTGGTCACATTGAAGTTTCTTGAGGATTATTTCTGATTGATGAGATACGACAATAGCAAACTGGCTTGATAAATATTATTAATCGAGTATCGAAATGCTGAGTTAGAGCACGTATGTAGGAGTGTGAATAGAAACATTCTAATCCAACATACAGGTATGCAAATCAAACAATAATATTTTTTAAATAACTGATTCTAAAAGGAAAATCCATTTAATTAATAAAAAATAAGCTTCAATATTCATTACCTTTTTCCGTCATATCCAGCGTATACGTCGAGCCGACTTGAAGCTAAATTGAATTGTAAATGAAGATGTTTTTCGAAATGTATCTAATTGGTTTATTAATGCGGGTTTAGTTTCATCAACTGTAGTAAGACTACTAATCTCTTTTAATAGTTATCATGAGTATTACATGGTTTAAGCTATGTATCATCTTAATAGCAATTTCCCAATAGTATTTATGACGAACCTTCCTAATGACATCTCTCATCGGGCATGTGTAATTAAGCTTTTGTATCAAACAATACAATACTGTCTGTAACATGATTTTATTTTGGATTCCAATCTTCCTCAATGTATGATTTTTTGCTAGTTTTAGCCATCGCATTAATAAGAGTAGTGAAGCTCAAGCTTCTTGTCGTATAGCATAGCACAATACATGTCTGAAGCTCAACTAGAAATAGCCTATATCAGGAAAAAACTATTTATATGAAATAGTATAGAAATTTTTAATCTATTTTCTCCAATACGATTCAATTCTGTCCTTAAATTTACGCTAGCTTACCCATACAAAGCTCCTTGGTTCTACCGAGATAGCAGAATCTCAAGACTAAACTAGTGTTTAATGTATAATGATTCTCGGTACACTTGAAGATATCAAAGAACATCTATATACAACAGGGTGCGATAGAAATGTGTATAAATGAGAGGATGCAATAGAAGCTTCAAGAATTAGCTCAGCCATGAAACCATGAAATTCAGAGAAATAAAATCAATTGAGATTTGAAACATGTTGCTGGTAGTTAGTATAATAAATGACATATAGTCTACTTATACCCAAAGAATCTATTTATAGATGAAAGGTGTAGTCTTATTTATTTGATTTTGGTACTGACAATTTATTTGCATTAATTTACATGTTTAGAAGTCTAATAATTATTACATTTAAAATTGAAAAACAATGTAAGTCAAAACCTGCATACAAAAAAGAATGATTGTCATGATTTATTATCTGAATATCAAGCTGATGCCATTCATTATTTTATAAATATTTTGATATATCGTGTCATAAATGATAAATTTGACACTTCGTGTCAGAATCTTCATGATGGGAAAGGTTTTAGCTATGGCGCAAAGAAGAGAAAAAAACTATGAAAATTTTGATTAACGATCCAGTTTCAGCTTTTATCTTAAATAGTTCGAATGAGACATGATCTTTGAAATGATAATGTTTGTATTAGACTTTTAACTATATTTTCTGTAGTATTTCTGATATGAAGAAATTGGTAAGGCATGTTGTCTACAAGAGCGAAATGTACAATAACAGAAGAAAATTATACTTTTGAAGATAAAATGAGTTTTACTCGTCAAGTTAAAAAATAGTTTAGAGAAATGAGCAGCCCGTAAAATCCTACACTACAAAGTGTAATATACACTCGATTTAAAAAGTTTGTCATGATTGTGGATTCCTGTTCGAAGGGTCACATATACTTTTGTAATCTTTAAATAGTGCTTGACGTAGTCACATATCCATTTTACATAGTAATTTTATTACATGTAATAAGTAGTTGGTAGCCTTTTCAAATACAAAGTGTCCCTTTGATCATCCTTTAAAAGTTATTATGGATTCCAAAAATGTCATAGCTCACATATCACGTGACCAATACGTAATCTGGTTTAGGAGCGTGACTCTGCCGCTGCTGGTCGTGGTCACGGGATTAAATCTGATGACCTATTGGTCACCTACAGATCTGAGTCTTCAAGTTTCATCTATCACTGCTCTCTTGTCTAGCAGATAGTACCTCTCCCTTGCCCTTGTAGACTGGAGCTCGATTCCAGGACGATTTTATTTTCTCCCTCAATTTTCTTACATAAATGTTTTGAGTTTCCTTTCAAATTTGGGTGTGGCCGAGTTTTCCAAAATGCATAATGGCTGAAGGACGATGACACTAGTTGGTCAAATAGGCACTTCCTTTTAAATATTGGATAAATCAAACAGACAAACAAAGATCTTGTAAGCGTAAATAAACTAAAACTGAATTTGAATCAGTTATAGGGAGATAGCAGTTTTGAAGAAAAAAAAATCCGCTAAATTTTTACTCAACGCTCAAGTAAGGATTCACCAAGTAACGACAATACGTTGCTGAGTAGAATTGTTTCAATGATAGATAAAATTGAGATGACTTTAGCCGTTTTCAGATTTAAGTTTCAGCTTCTTTTAAAAATTTCCGATTAATAATCAAAGTTTATTTTACATGTTATCCAAACATTCTATACTGCTTGAAGTTGATGGTTTACGAATACTCATTTTGTTTCAATTTTATCAGGTGTTGGTGAATATCAAGCCGGTTGTATAGAAATTAGGAGAACTAGAGCAATTTTATTTGTCGTGAAGATGCCAGAATTTAAGCTTTATTGAGCAGCTCAGGTAGTCTCCATATCCCGAATAATAGAAATGTAGTGGCGAAGATCTCTCTTTCAATTATTATACTATTCGAGATAGAAAGTAGACGCATTTATTCAATACTTGCTTCAAAGCTTAATGAATCCAATTTTATCATAAATAAACATTTAGTAACAGTTTGGATTCAATCAATACTGAGAATAGTTTGTATCATTTTTCTAACCTCTCCCTCAATCAACAACATGATGAGCATCGAGGTAACCAAGAGAGAAGAAATCATGAGTGGACCACCTCTATATAAAAACGTTAGCAACAGCAATAAAATCCCCTAAAAACTTTTGCTCCAAGTAAAGTCAAATTGTAAACACTTATCAAGATTCATACCTTCATTACAGCTTTTGGGAAGCCCCACTTCAAAATACTAGGCAAAAAAGTTGCATCGGAGAAGTTACCCATTTGGAAAAGTTGACATTGTATTCCTCTCTTTCCCAAAGGACTGACAATAAACAATGCACAAGCACTATTCAAAGTACAACGTGAAGCACATTGAACTATACTTTGTACATTATAGGATCTAATTGATTCACTTCTCTCGTTCATAAACCAAGTTAGGTCTATCTCAGCATAGCCACTCAAACAATTCATCAATTGTATTAAGATTGAGCTAATAAAGCTTAGCATCACATATCTGCACAGCATTTTTGGACGGCATCTAGCAGTCGCTTATTCGAAACAAATGCTATTCAGTAAGTCAGTTGTAACACATTCTCACTTAAGCAGCTGCAATAGTGGATTACGTATAAGAACGCTTATGAGCTCATCATGAACATGTCTAATTATGAACTTTTCTGGTGTTCTATTCACATCTAGTGGTGTCTTCTAATATACTATAATTAATATCACCGTCTATAATAATCTTCTATTGTTACAGAAAAACAGACTCATTCACGATAATTAGTATTGGTGCGTACAAAAAATCAGATGCTATTAGCGGTCATTATCTTATGACTCTCGTGTTTTGAAAACGGTATAGGAGCTCAGAAGTACTTGAGATGCGAAGACTAAAAGAATGTCAGCCGTGGGGTAAAATATCACGATCTTCCATAGTTCATGTTACACATTCCCTCACAAGATTATAAGTCATTATCTTTGAAAGGCATGTTTATCAAATTGCAATAATGTAATTCACTCTTAATGCAGGTGCAAACCATCAAAAAGATTAAAATTAGAACCAAGATAGCCAAACTCAAAACATTGATCTTGTATGTTTTAAAACCCGCCTTGCTAGGTAAAGTCGATAGGGGTATAAATAGCTTTCATAATAAGATTCTAATCCACCTAATTTCATTTCAGATTCTACTTTTGTCTTCTTAAAAAGATGTCAATCTAGTTAAAACTGTAGCTTGATATCATGTAACTGTATTAATACTTGATCGTATATCGCTTCTTGCGTTGCCATGGACAAAGCCATGTACTCAGCTTCGGTCGATGAAAGAGCCACAGCTGTTTACCGTTTGCTCTTCCATGACACAGGTCCACCACATAATTCCAAAAGGTATCCTGAGGTTGACTTTCAGTCGTAGGTGTCTCCACCCAAGTTAGCGTTGCTGTATCCGTGGAGTTTAATCTGTCCTTCACCATCAAACTTCACACCATTTGTGGTGGTACCTTGGAGGTATCGTAGGAGTCTCTTTACACCTTGCTAATGGTCATTTCCAGGATTCAACATGCGTTGACTCAACATATTAACTGCAACAGCAATGTCAGGTCGAGTACCAAGAGCTAAATATGTAAGGCTGCCTATTGCTGACTGATACCTTGTAATATCAACACAATCTTGACCTTTGGTCAACTTTGTGAATTGTTGGCCATTTACTAATGGTGTTGTCACCGGCTTGCAATTCTGCATGTTAAATCTTGCCAATATTTCTTTGGTGAAGTTCTCTTTATCCATGGTCAATGTTACATTCAGCATTGCACTTGACTTTGAAAACCCACTTGCTTCCGACAATGTTCTTGTTTTCAGGTGGATCAACCAAGGTCCATGTGTTATTTTTCATGACTGCATTGAATTCGATATCTGTGGCGCTTTTCCATTTTTGTGCATCAGCACTTACTTTGGCTTCTTGTATGTTGTTTGGGCTGTCAGCTGCTTCATACAAGAACCAGTGTCAAATATTTTTTGGTGTTGTATTTTGTTACATCTAAACTCAATTTTCCCAATTATCTTATATGTCCCTTTGTAACTGACTTTCCTCCAGATGGGTCAATAGATTGACATTCTTCACAGAGTGACTCTACTTCTTTGATTAATTTCCGACATACATGTTTAACATTCATCTCATTAAGCATTTTGTTTGTTTATAGCCTCTGTGAATTAAACGATGAACATCTTCTAAGGTAGCACGTATTTGGTTTGACACCGTGGCTGCTACATAAACTTTATTTGCGCAAGTATTATCCATTGTATCGTTGCTTACTAATTTTAACCGTGAATTCGGTACTCTCGTAAGGCTGTCAGCTAAATTATTGCTACTTTGTATTAAAACTGCAGAGAGCTCTAAACAATATTCACTAACAAGTGCTTCAATTAAAACCAATCTTCTAATGAGTTATTCATTCACAGCTTTCGTTTTGATACGTTGACGATTCGTTAATAAATCAGTCACCCATTTATGTCAGTTGATGATTCTGTTTTGATTTTAATCTTCTTTAAATGCCATACTATAGTAAGATTGATTTATACCTTCAACTACCGATTCTAGCTCCATCAAGTTAATATAAGCCAGATCTCTTCGTAGCCAAGAACAGTCTTCTTTAATATCTCTGTTTACTTGAATACGCCAGTAGCGATAGAGCTAGCATCACACCAAACTATTCCTGCACCATTATGAGTTACATTCCTTTTACCTTTTTACTTATTCATTCTTGCTCAACCTCGTAAATACATCATCTAACAAATTTACAACTTTGCTTGGTACAACAATATCTCAATTAACATCATTGGCAGCTCTTTTAATGAAACTGCAGGTAACTCTTAACCATCCACATACTGGATAAATACCAATTAATTTTCCACAAATAGAAAATAGCTGCCGCTTACTCAATGCTGAAAAATCTATGTCATCAGGTGAAATTACATCTGATCGCTCCCACAGCAATGTATTTGTGCTCTTAAACACATTTAATCCAAGAATCCGCATTGGTGAATTTTTATTTAGTAATTCAGCTTTTGTCAAAGCTAATCAACATTTTGATACATGCTTGCAAACGTATTCCAGCTCTCCAGTATGCCTTTTAACAATAATGTCATCTACGTAAGAATCCGTTCCTTTGTGCGCCAATTGATAGTGTTTCAATTTGTATTGCAGTACTGAGTCGACATTACCATTGGTGCAATATTTAATCCAAAACCAAGCCATCAACTATTGCACAATTAACTCCCATTTGTCTCCATATATGTAATTTGTCCAAACAAGCAACAGTTTTACCTGAAAATACATCTAAATATTGGATTAAATCCGAAAATCGAAAATTGATCTTACTTTGTTCTTGCTTACTTGTCTAATGCTAAACGGAGGTATCAATCCTCTTAGTTCACCAAACTTTTCGGTATCATGTTCAATTAAATAGCCTTTTTCAAACCATTCGTCTATTTTACAGTCAAATTCTTGTCAATTTGCATCATTCATGTAATAAGATGGTATACAATTTGATAGTACATCTGGTACTGTTTTTCCATAACCATGACACCGTCCAACTCTCGCCATCAAATTTTCTGTAAAATTTTCATACTGAACCATTACATTTTTGTTATCAATCGCAGTACTTTCAGGAGGAGTAACGTGCAATATTTTTAGCAATCAAAAGCAGTAAATTTTGATAGAGAGAATGCAGTTAATAAAGCTCCTTTGACATCATTGAGTGAATTGCTTTTTAGAGCAGGCAATTCGTTGTACACTAAGAAGGCTGGGCCACGTAATAATAACGGCACACTCAACAATTTGTCAACTTCTACATACCCTTTCAATGTAGCAATTAATTGC
>JANVCG010058559.1:0-18782 GCA_025505365.1 Haliclystus inabai
CTTACTATTTCAATATCAGTTCAAAGAGAGTACCCCTGAATATTTTGATCGACCTACAAGGAAATCGTAAGTTCTATCACCTTTTTATATTTTACATTGAATGCACCGATTTTGAATATGAAAAGCAATATTTCAAATGGAAACAGTTCCTACAATCTATCCATATGTCTATCAACATTATTGAATTTTTATTTATAAATTGTTAAATATTTTTAAAACCGTCTTTCACATTAAATTAACATACTTTATTTGCTTGAACTTGAAAGTGCACAATTTTAATCGAATAATCATTATTATCAGCCCAACTTTCATGCTATATATTCATTCAAGTTCGAAATTAGACATGGTCTTGCATCAAGAGAGCAAATTGAATCTCAAAATTTGTATTTACAGTAACAATCAGTCTCGAAATAATTCTTATTTCGGCAACAGCTGTTTTTATTCAAATGTAGGTTCTACAGCTATGAATAATTCTGATTGATTCTTATTCTATAACTCATCACCCAAAAGCCCATCTCGAAGCAGATTGATATCACTCCAAAATTGGGTTCCTATTTATTGATAAGATAAAATAAAAATTGAATTTCAGTGTATATTATAAGGTTTTCTCTATTGAATTCTAGCTTGGATTGTAATTCAACAGAGAAATAATGGCGAAATTGAATTCTACCGTGATTGGCAGTCGTATAAGGAAGGGTTTGGTTCTACTGATAAAGAGTTTTGGCTTGGCAATGACATCATACATGAATTGACTAAGAATAACGATAAATCTCTTCGTATCGAGCTCCAAAAAGGATCTTCTACAACTTATGCTGACTACACACATTTCAAAATTGAAAACGAGGATGAAAATTACAACCTAACTGTCTATGGGTATAGCGGTAAGTCTTTATTGATATTCATTGTTCATGCAAACAATGCTTGACATTTTCAGTACAAAAGATTTTTTTCAACTATGGAACTTGAAATCTGATACGTGAATTTGCATAATAAATAGGAAAAAATCATTCTACCACTGACTCAGGTAACTTTTCTCTACATCGATGAAACTCAATGTCTGTCGTCATTTAAGAATTTTCATTGTAACAGGCTCATTTTTATGGCTGAAAAACCACCATGCATTTCTCTCACAATTAGTAACATAATGAATAAAATAAAGTCTCTCTTCCATTCAAGGGGTGATGGAAGGTTCGAAGTAGGTAAATGTGATGAATCAAGCCAAACCAAAAAGTGCATCAAAGCTTTCCTAAATTGATTATGCAAAAACAAAGCTAGCTCTTAATTTCTTGATTTTTTGCATTTTTCCAACAAAGCTGTCAGCTTTTTAACCACAACACTTCAAAAATGACTTCTTCCAATCAAGATCATAGTTTTAAATCACGTGGTAAACGGTATCCAAGTTAGCATGATAAAATCCGGAGGTTCACTTTATGCCCTATTTTGTCCTGAGAACGATCGACGGCGATCTGAATCTGTTTTGAAACACGTTACCACAATCTTCATGGATTTTACTCGAACAGCTGAGTTTTGCCTTGTCATATGGGTTCGATGTTTCTTTAACGAAGCATCTAGTACATCTTAAAATTCTGATGAAGGCTTCGAACGGTATGATTTGACTAGCTTATTTTGTTTTGAATAATTTGTTTGCAAACTGAACGCGCTTTCGGAAAATTAACCAAACAAAAACAAAATATTCACATTGCAAAAAATATTTGCTCTTTTTGGAAATCAATGAAATACTGGTTGATCTTATTGCCGTCTAGATTCTTTTTGATTCCAAATCTACTGTATCAAATATGCTCATAGTGTTGTATGGCTTATGGATTTTCAACTCATTAGCTGAGAAACGTACAAACGTGCTAGCCTTTATATTAGAATCAAAAGTACAGCATTCATACTTGCACCGATATATATTTATTCCATATCAACATACTGAAAATGATAGCGAGCTAAAGTATGTTTAGAATATATATAAGGAAACTGAATCATTTAAAATATTAGGAGAAAATCAAGTATTTTAGGATTACTTACAACTGTGATAAGCTCAGATCATAAGATTATGAAATACATATTTCATTGAAATTCAAATTGGCATTACTTCAATACGAATCTAGAGCAAAACAATGGTTTGATTTAGTCAAAATATAATGTTGCATTGACATGATCAAAAATTAAGAATGGTCGAGAATAGATTAGTTGAATAGAATTATTTGGAATACAGAAGGTAGAAACATAATTGGTTAAAAGATACAAGAAGTTTAATTATAGTCTCAATTGTTTATAATTTTTTCATCCATTACAGCCTGCTGAACGTATCTGTTAACAGAAAATGGTAATGTCTTATTATCTCATTTTTGGATGATCTGACAAGAAATAAAACGTCTGCTTCTTCTCCTCTTTCTTGATATACACTGACATTAAAGAGTCTAAAATGACCAGCAGCCTTCGTATTGTTTTTGTTGTGAACACCGCTGACTTGATGACGCTCTATTCCGGAAATGGCATTGTTAACAATCGGAGAAACAATGGATTCGACGTCACTTCATGAAATCGAGTTTGAAATCTGGGGCCAGATTTCAAACATTTTTGCAACAAGGCTGCTGGTCATTTTAGACTCTTTAATACTTATATACAAATATCCTCCACAACATCGAGCTGAAATCCCTCGAAATCTGTTTTACTGCCTCCTATCAAGTACTACATAAGGGTTTAGTAGCTTTAACAGATGCGTATTTGTTGATTGTAGGTAACAAATTAGATTGCATGGTTAGTCACAATGGGATGTCTTTCACAACATTCGACAGGGACAATGATGAAAACGAAAATAAAAACTGTGCTCAAAAATGGGAAGCAGCTTGGTGGTTCAAGGGGTGCTACTTATCCTCGTTAAATGGGCGGTACAGGAGCACCCTTAATATGTCGCTTTTCGGAATCCGTTGGAAGGAAATTCTCCCCGACAATACAATATTTACCCAACTATATGAGAAATCTATTATGAAAATAAGATTTAGGAATAATTAACAAGGACGTCAGATGATTATACGCCCATCGCATATCAACAACACAATTTCTACCATTATCAAACTTGAAAACAAAAATATAAACACTATAAAACAGACGTTGTTTATAAATCTAAAGAGCTACATAGACTGTTCTCTGCAGTACTAATGTTAATTAAAAACATATAATTGATCCTTAATATTTTTATGACACATTGTATATAATATGTAATTTGTGCACCTAGTTCAATTTCAGATAAGATAATAATTAACAGTAATCCGTATCAAAATATAAACTCACTGAGGGATACTTACAGAGCATATATTAACAGAAATTAGTATTATATTCTCGAACATATGCAATATTGAATCTGGCTTGTTATCAGAGATTTCAGTCTTTGCATGCTTGCACTGATCTGTTAGTGTATTCTACATTATACATTAACAGTAAGGATTAATAAAATACACCAGGCTCAATGACTAAAAATGACTCAAAGATTGCAGTTGCATAAAAATCCTACAAAAATGCAAATCTCTAACAATGAATTTCGGAATATTTTTCAAAGCATAATATGGACTTAATATGTCGATCAAGAATCACAAAATACATGAGAAAGTTAATTCCTATTTTTCACTATCTTGGAAATAAATTTTTTAAGGTTTACATTAAATGTACTAAAATACTTGTAAACTCGTGTTTGGAATAAATTCCTGAATTCCTTAGATTCAAAATAGCTGCTGCTGACACCTACATCAGCCACTGCAGGAATGTTACATCGAGAAATATTACATTTTGACAAATGCCTGTAATTAAATGGATTGTTTTTAACAAGACTTGTGGCATAATGGAATTCGTCGAATCAAGCCTTGAGGCTTTTTCTACTTGATGCATTATTATTTTCACTTTATTTGACCAGAAATCGCTTCTATTGTCTTGGTGTTATAGTTTTCTGGTTTTTTATTTTTCCTATTATTGTTTTTTGGGAGATTTACCATTTTCCCAAGCTTTCAGGCAAGCATTTAGCTTATTTTCACCCGAGCGGGTTCACATGTATGACTCCATGCCTTTCCTAACGCCATCTAATAGTGATCTGACCAGGGATTGAACCAAGGACCCTGCAGATCCGGAGCCAACCCTGTAGCCACTACACCTCGGCACCAAAGTTTGTACTAACCTAGCGATAACTGAGATGTGTTCCATGAGCTGAAAAACAAGCAGAAAAATTTCATTTATATTTTGCTCTAGGTTCTGTCTCTTGACTGTGCAAGAAGCGCAACTCAGTTCATCAACAATTCGAAGCCACACAAGAAGGAACCAGAGGAAATCATCTAGAAGATATTACTATTCTATGCTTGAACAGATCAATGTGTAGTAGATACAGATATTGAGATTCGAATCTGATATACACTTATACATTTACAAGCCACCATCAACTGACTGTATGCTACCATCAATTAATATAATCGAACAATTCAATCAAATTAATCGAACTCGAAGAATAAAAGTGAATTTTTACATGTGCAAATAAAAAATGCTACACATAAGAATAGAATTAAAAAAACCATATAAGGGTACACTTGTGATGGCACTCTCAACAAAGAACCAGATAATGACTCAAGTTTGAGAAATTGCGCCAGCATTGGGGAGGCTGATGGCTTCAGGACTAATATCATGCATCCCAAACAAACATAGTGGGATGCAAATCAAAGATGTCACCTTGAAGTATTATGGTGCGACCCCGCTGACAATATCATATTGCATGATGGGTCAAGGATGATGAATGAATGAATGAATGAATGATATATTTGTCGAATTAAAAATTTGAGAGGCAAATAAAGAAAAAATTAATTACATTTACATACGGCCTAAGTAAATTTTTAAAATTGTGCTAATGATACGCTATTTAATCTAAATTGAAAACAGAAAAGGAGGTGGTGTTAATCACTTCCTCAGGTAAAGAGTTCCACACCGGAATGACCCGGTTGGTGAAAGAATAAAAAGATGAATTAACATGCTGCATTGCAGTTGATTTAAGTTTTTTGGTTTATATGATGCTCAAATAGAAGTCACCATAGCTGTATTGATTTCAGAATACAAGGGCAAACACTTTATGTCAGAAGCAAGAAATTACGCTTGCAGAATATTCAGCAATCACGTGATAAAATGTTACTTTGCTGGAATTTAAAAATTCGATCATTCGTACGTCTTTAGTGCATTTTGTCAGTGGATACTATATTAACTCGACGATAACTGAAAATCGATGTGAAGTGGAATAGCGTCTGTAAAGTTGAGACAGTGATACTATACTACATTACACAGGTCACTGTACTTCTCTATTCTGTATACCAAAATTCTAATACGGAATTTACTGTCTATTACTTAATAACCACTTACTCTATCACTGCATATGATTGACGGCTAACGGCTCTCAAATTTATGGAAATATTTCGTTGTAATTTATTTGTTTGCCTAAACGTCTGAGCTCCGCAATGTGTAGATGATATAGTAATAATTGTGTCTATGTGTATTGGAGTGGTAAGTCGTTACAATACAGTGGTTGAAACGGTGAATATGTTTGGATCTAATTCGGAAAATAGCCTCATTCAATCTTAGTGATCCATTTGACTTTTCTGTCCGTATCGTTAGAAAAAACATTAGTTGTGCATTTATAATATTTTTTTTATTAATATTCTCTTATGTTTATTGCTGAGTTGGTGTGTATTAAATCTTTGAAGCACAAGATGGAATCCCAGCTTCTTTTCTAATTCTTTGTAGACTCCAAATTCTTTGAATGTAGTAAACTCCCAAAGAATTTTATTATATAGTAACAATTTATATAGTTGAAAGGGAAGAGGGCATATTTGTCAATCATATTTTGAAAAATTGCCACAATTTACTTGAGAATACAATTTATTTGACTTCAGAAATTATACGGATTGACAATGTTTTTAAGAATGAGCTTTATTCCATCAAATAATATACGTATCAAGAATATATCACTTTTCATCTCGAATTGTCGTCATTTAGAACTTTATATGGCATATATCGGAATTAAAACTTCACATATTGAGACACATAAGTGTTTATCTATTTGAAGCAGCAGCAGTGTCAGTAGGTCATCGATTCATCCTTTTCACGCTCAGAACAATAATGAGTCTTTTGCCAATTGTGAAGAAAAAAAACCCCAAGAAACAAGTTACACACATATAACAATTATTGTTGAAGTGCATGTTTTTGTCTTTGTCTTTTGAAGCATTTAATGCCAATGTGCTGTTTCATCGTGCTTTGTTTATCTCCAAAGACTATTCTTTCTACTTTAATGTCCTTACGTGTGTTTGTATGTGATTACAGTGTTCTCTCATTATATATTACTACATTAGAGATAATATCAAAAAACATATATTAAGAAGTCTTGAGCTTTCCCAGGTGCTGTTAATGTATAGTATTATTTTCAGTCATAGTTTGTAGCTTCTTCTATACCAAATCATAATTTTATGTTCAGACTCATATGCATTATTTATCACTTTATTATATTATATATTCACTAAAATATAGCATTGTTGATCACTATCAAGTTGTACTGGTGCGTATTCGGTCATCAAATAAAATACTCTCAGCCTTTGTGATCCCCACATCAGAAATCCATGACATGTGCTGGCGACACACAGAATAATGGCATTTCACACAGGATGAAGTATCTTCCCTAAAGATCACAAGACCCAGTTTGTAGCCATTCATTATGCTGTCTTGATTCATTATAATTGGACTCTTTCAGCCACAGTAGCCCATGAACAGGTGTTCACCTGGATAATGTCAACAAAACCAATCATTTGCTAAACTCAGCTTTGATCTCTGCATTGATTTATCCTTACGAACTGGGAGGTTGCAATTTTGATTGATCTGAGCTGGAATTGGAGAGATTTTCCAGCGATACCCTCTAAGAATCTTTCTCTCAAAATTCATAGTGCATGCGCACCTGGATGATGCTCACCATAATAATCATCAATTGATGTCTGACCAGCTGCGATTATAGTTTACTCGATCATACTTTCATTCATTTGGTGTCTAAGTCCCGGGTCTAAGTTGATACTAGTCCCTCGTATGCCTAGCTAAAAGTATCACAATTCAAATCAAATATGGTGTTTCAGTTTTATGTTTTTTTATGTTTAATTTTAACCTCGGAATATAAATAGTAAAAACTTTTCAATTTCTATCTCACTCAACTGAGAATTTTGGCACATTCAATTATTAATTTGTTTTCATCTGCTGAATTTCAATAATATAAATGTTGATAAAATTGAATACAAACTAAAAGCTCTCTTGATTATTATTAAAAGTTATTCTTCCACTCCTTCTGAAACAAAGTGATAGCGGTAAATAAAATATCATTTTTTTTAAATAGTTTGAGCAAAGTACAAGTGTCCAAAAATTTTGTAATGGCTTCTTCTGGAAAATTTAACATTCCTTTTGTTCTCTACATTTCCGCTTTCCTTGTTCTCTTTCTTCCATATTTATCAATCATTATACGGATGCTTCGAAGTACTTGTCAAAAGCGATCTGAAAAATATTTAGCAAGCCTATTAATCGCATCTTCTATACAAGTTCCATTCATCCAAATCTAGTCTAATTATGATATTTTCAAATTTGTTTGGCATACCTTAGCCTCAGAGAGAATAGCAGCCTCTCATTGTCTTATTTGAATCGAGTTCTTGTTTATTCACGCACAAATGAAATATAAATGATTAATTGCTCTCGAAATATTAACACGACCTGTTGTATTAGAAATTCTGCAATATATCGACATTACGGGCTGAGAGATTGTATACCGACTGAGATAAATATCAACAACATGAATAGTCAAATTTTTTTAATTATTTCCTATATTATTTATGTAAGAAGCATTTATACCAATCAACAATGTGAGAACCTTCATCAAAGAAGAAAAGGATATTACCTTGAAGAAAAACGGATCGATTTAACCGAAAATTCAACTTATCACAGAGTGCCCAACATACATGGCTGCATTCATCTATGTAAAAATAGTAATAACTGCATTGCACTGAATTTCAGAAACACTTCCTGGATTGGTGGAAATAACTGTCAGCTGTTTAAATGGTTGTTTGGTAACAGTTCGATCGTCTTTGATGGAAATGCAAATGCCATACTGTTCAATCCTGTAAGTTTTCAATTTTGAGCTAAAAAATACTATTAAGTTGCGCTCTAACTAGCCAAAACAAACTTTTACTAGTCTAATTTCTTTAATCTAGGCATTTAAGTGGATATATGTATTGAGTTGAGACCTAACTAGCCAGGATAAACTCTGACTTGTCTTTTCTATCTCATGTATACATTTAAGAGGATTTTGATTTGGCTTTACAGAATGTACTTCAAATCATTATTAAATGTGAATTGATACACTCATGTCAATAGCTTGGCTCAGTAGATTTCATATATGGATTCTCAATATTTCTAATTTCTATCAAAGCTGTCGATGATTTTTGCGTGATCTGCTGGCAGCTTTTCATTGGATGAAAAACACGTGATTTGTCTGATTCTTATTCATTAGAGCTGACAATAGGATTTTGATATAATACTGGTTTGACACAACCCCTGCTGGAGTGAATTATTAATCTCCTGCTTCTCATAGAAACCGAAATCTATTCAGTGACGTTGCTGGAATAACAACAAAAAAACTCACTGCTAATATTCTTTAGACGCCAACAGGTTTGCTGATAGTACGCTTCTCAACACATGCTGCGCTAGTCTTTTTACAACTCAAGACTAAAATTGCATAAATCACTTTTTTCTTCAACTAGCTGTTTATAATAAAAACATTTCAGACCGGCCGATTAATGAAATGTCAACCGTTGTCTATGTATAGAACATCATGTCAAACTTCTACTCCTGGTGATTGCCTACAAGGACACAAAGTTTATATTAGTATCAAATTAGCCTTATGTAGCTCTATGAAGTATAATCCTGAAATTTACCTTCAAAGTCTGCAATACGCAGTTACTTGAATGTACGATATCCAACCCTTATTCTTGAATTCAATATCATATTAATGACTCAAGAAACGTAGTTATGAATTGTAAAGGCACTTCTGTAATTATATGTTAGACATTATCTCAGCAACTGTTTCATCTCAATCAAGACCCTTCATCAATGCAAATCTCTAATGATGTTGCGCAATATAATAAGTATAAGAATGTCAGTATAGAGTTTTCATCGAAGACAATTGTTTCATAACACAACAATCCGTATTGCAGAAAGCGATAATAATGCAAAAGTTCTAGAACATACTACAGCCAATAAATGATATCTTCTATGCAACATCATTTGATTTTTCGTATATCTATAATAGTATCTAAGTCTCGATTGCTAGATAAAAGATTATAATGACTGCTGATAGATGATATTCAAATTGTCATCTGACTTCTTGGATCGAGTGTATTTCTGGATTTTTTACAACAATACTCAACACTATTTGCATTGATAAATAATATCTCTAAGTAGGGGAATGCACTGATGGATTGAAATATATCTATTTCTCAAACTTTACTATCTAGTTTTCAATTCTCATCTGATCCTCTCTCATTTCTACGAAAGAAGGAATCGTCTAGTTATTAAAAATACAGAGAAGAACAGTAATGCTAATTAACATTGTTATTTTCATAAAGGATGTTTGTACAATAAAACCAATTGCGAGTTCAAAACAAAGTAAGTATATTTGGTAAGCTGTTTTGTTGTATCTGTTGTTGATACTGCTGATGTTTGTTCTTATGACTCTGTGTTGATGCTTTTGTCGTTGGTGTTGTTGTTGCTGCTATTGCTGTTGTTGCTCTTTTCCTGATTTTTTTTTGAAGATTGGATCAATATTCGTAGAAATACGAGAATAGTCATCCTGAGTGCATTCATACTTTCAAAAGCAGCCTTCAGGGAATAGAGATTTCTCTCTCAAGTAGCAAGGGTCTTCCGTTACTTCTTTGTTCAGGGTTTCCACTTATTGTTTCAGTCTATGGAACCTGGGCTGAATGGAAACATCCTTACTGTGCACCTCCTTACAACACCACAGATTTCAGAGGAGAGAGAAGCTGCCGTGGATCTTGGCCTAACTGTGGAGCAAAAAGCGGAATGACAGAGCAGGAAGGTAAAATGTTTCCTCCTTCATCTACCGAAATGATTGTATAAAGAATGCTTGTAAATTATCTCTTGAAGCTCTTCTTTCCTTCGAACATCTAGATCGCGATATCTTCAGCAGGATCACTGAGAACGGAACATACTACCTAAATATAAGCTCGAAAAGAATACCTTTAAATGTCCAGGTAGACGTTAATGGAGTTGGTAAGTGTTAAATATGATTGATACACTGATTTAGATAGTTAGTGATTACTTCTACCATTGCTCTAGCTGTACTGCTCATGCTGAATTCAGTTTGATTGATCAGTGTACATTTGACTACAGTTTGTTTTCCAGTTTTTATTTTGTTCAGGAAATTCCACAGGTAAAACCATGGATGTGCGTCCATTTGGCAGGGGTCTCCACCAGAAAAACTCTTCTTGCTATGCTCGGAGAGAACAGCCTGCCCTGAAAAATGAATTTAATTTTCATATAATATAAAAAGCAGAACAGACATGGAAAAGCAAGCTATTGAATATTTTCACACATACAGAGAACAATTTAAAATCCCATAAATTAGGTACCGAGATCTCTTTAACCACCAGACAGAAAACCATGCGTTGTGGTACAGATCTTATCCTTTAAGAAAAAAGCGTCAGGGCTTGTAGGAAGGTTAATCTTCGCTTACTGAGACTAGTTTTGTTGTATGTTTTAAAACTTGACTTCTTATAGCCAACAATCAAAGTGTACTCATTAAACATCCTGACTTTAGTAATCCTTGATTTAAAATTCCATTACACAAGAATTGAAAATCTTTCTGGTGGAAATGGAATTTTCTCTTCATCAAAACCATGGAAATTGAAATCGTTTCTGTTTTTAGTCTGGATTATAATTCAACAGAGGGTCAATGGTGAAATTGAATTTTATCTGGATTGGAAATCATTCAAAAGCGGGTTTGGTTCTACGGATAAAGAGTTCTGGCTTGGCAATGACATCATACATCAATTGACTAAGAATGATGACAAATCTCTTCGTGTTGAGCTTCAGCGTGGATCTTCCAGGATATATGCAGAGTACACGCATTTCAAAATCAATGATGAAGATGATAAATACCGACTATCTGTGAGCGGATACAGTGGTAGGAATTCTTCACGCAAAACATGATTTATTTTGTCTATTAATTAGATCGAGAAAAGAGGCTCAAGGGAGGTTAAAACCAGTAAATTCGCTATAAAGGCATAAAACTATTTTAGCTTTGCGATGCACACAATAAAATTCATGTCGAAAATCATGAAGCATTGAAAGCTTTACATGATATATGTATTGAAATTAGGTTCACCCATAATCACTACCTATAACCGGATGTGCCTGAATGTATTGAATTCTATACTGCTCTATTATTTTATTTACATTGAAATCGCATACTTTGAAGGTCCAGAAATTGTAGAGAAAGTAGGTAACAAACACACATGCAGAGCTTTATTTGTTTGTGAATCAAAATATCTATTCTGGGCATCGAAAAATTTATCAGTTGGTCGATTATGGTCAGTGGTCTTGAAAATGAAATGATTTGATAAATTAACATGATCTCAGTGATTAGGAAATATGGAATAATATGAAAATACATTCTTATCAAATTCTATATAGATGAAAATCAACAAACTAAGATGTTCTGATTGACAGAAAACTAACAGCAGATCATAAATAATACAGGAAACAGGCTACGGAAGAAATTTAGATCTAACGGAATCTTACCCACTTTTTTACCTCATGGTTTGCTTCTACTATCGGGTTTGGCTTGCAAGAGATAGGGTGATAAGGATCTTTGTGGAATTGGTATTTGTTTATTGGGAATTTTTTTCAAAATAAAGTGAAATGATTTTTCATT
This sequence comes from Haliclystus inabai, assembly GCA_025505365.1. Lineage (NCBI taxonomy): Eukaryota > Metazoa > Cnidaria > Staurozoa > Stauromedusae > Haliclystidae > Haliclystus > Haliclystus inabai. Next base: position 12,008 of record JANVCG010058559.1, read on the forward strand.
TGCAGTGGATCAAAGCAGTTCTATGTTTCAATAAATTGATAAGAGAATGACAGACATTTGAATAGGCTCCTATCTTGAAAGGGCTTTTTTCCATTTTTGTTTCATAAAATTTTATTATGAAAATCAATTGGAAGCTCACTCTTCACTAAAGCTTGAAATTGGAGTGACTTTACGGTGCTTACAGCAAGTTATACCAGAATTATGCTCGTTATACAAAGTGTTACACAAATTAATGTAATATCATAATCGATTGGAGCTTCTAACTATGATTATTTACCTTTGAACTTTCAGGAAATGCTGACGATTACATGACATACCACGATGGAATGGAATTCTCAACACCGGAGCAAGACAATGACAGGAGTCCGGGAAATTGTGCTGCAAGTTTCAGAGGGGGTTGGTGGTTTAACTATTGCTTTCATTCAGCATTAAATGGACAGTACTGGGACGAAGCTCGAGGCGGCAGGTTTCCTAAGGGAATATTATGGAGAGACAAAGATAATTATAGCACACTAAAGTTATATGATCAATCATTGATGCTGATCAAATTCAGGCCATAGAAAAGCTATTGGATCTCTAATCATTTCTTTAAAATATCCATTAGAGACGTTAATTGAAATCATTTCAAATAAATAACCCTTATATAGTCATAAAGTAATTGATTGAATAAAGACTCTCACATCTAACTCATAAGCTGATGGGTGTTACACGCTAGTAGCTCTGAAATATTCTTCGCGTTATGGTAGAGCATTTGCTGCACTGATTCTACTGGTATTAAAAATTGAACACAAGCTGATCTTTTGTTAATGTAATTCTATCATTCTGAAAGTTGCTTTGAAATGTCTTTGTTTATGTAAATTTGTTTGGATTTATACAACCCAGCTATCTCTTGTAGTAAAATGGGACGTATATTGGAAGCATTTGTTTATTATCTCAAAGTAACGTAAGATGATATAGATTATAATAAAACATACTCTGATGAGAAGCAATTAATAGCCATCTCTGGAATATGAATCTCCTTTAGAAAGCACAATCCAAACTTTTATGTCCATCTTGGCTAGGTAGATGACTTAAATAATGTCTGGTTTTTTTGATGCAGAATATGGGATATAAAGCTAAATTTTTGAGATTGAATACCGAAAATGACGTAATCAAGATTGATTCTCATTAACTGGGTTCTCAACCAATGAAATAGAAAATGCTGGTATTAACAAACCGAAATACGGGTGCTTGAAAGCCGTTACAGAAGATTTATTGTTAAAAACGATGTAAACTCAACTGTAGTATTATTGTATCCTATGGATGTTTTCAACGTTTAGTAGAGAACCAACTTGTTTTGTCAATTCATTAGCTAGCATTAACGATAACATGAACAAAAGATTTACTACTACTACTACTGCCCGGTGCTTGTATGTATACTGTAGAGATGTGCTGTCACTTAAAATACATCACATTGAACGACTATCGTATGATTTGAGCCAATGAGAAACTAATAATCTAAGTAGATAAGAAGAAGTTAGAAGTAATGGATATAACTAAAAAGTTCAAAGTTTCTGATTTTTGACTTCTCCATGCTATTTATTACAATCTGTGCTTTAAGCACAATCACGATATTATAATGAACCAAGATAGAAAAACAAAATTTCCTGTTTTCAAACGTTTTAAAAATCCACAAATATTACCTTACCTTATTTACCGTATCGAGAAGCAAAAACATTATACATATATTTAACACCATCAACTATTGAATAATTCAAATCTAAAAACAAAATATCTGGCCGACGTCAATATCAATGTCTTTTCTTTTAATTGAAGCTTAAAAGTCTCAAAATGAAGGCAGGTACCTATTCTAAGCCTATGACAGTATTAAAAGAAAACTATGCTATGCAAGCCTTCTTTCTTAGCACATGAGAATGGTTGAAAGTAACAAAGAGATACTACGAATTCAGCGAACAACTAAGAAAGAAGGAGGCCAGAATGAAATAGCTGATCAGAGTGACATTCTAAAGCTTTAATTGATTTTCTATCACCCTTGATTAAAAGATATTGTTACAGTATACATTAGGTTCCTTCGCCAACACTTACCTTCCCCATTATTTGAATCAAAGCAATGGAAATAAAGTAGGAGTAGAATACTAAATGTGAATTACTCCTTTGAAATAAGTGTTGGAAATTCAATAAATACAATGTTTTTTCAACAGAATAGTTTAAGTTTGAACAGACATTTGTAAATACCTTTTTAGCCTTTAAAATTACATAGAAATTCATTTATATAGAACCAACGTAATCGTATTATAGCCGTAATTATTATGTTGAGCAAGAGGAAGTTACATATATTTCTTGAGCAACTTTAATAGACACTTTGTTTGCTTAATTTTATCTTGTATTTGATATTTAAGATTGCGTATATCTCTGTTTGTTTATCTCGGCGCGCGTAATTATAACCTTTGCATTTAAGTAGTGTTTTATGAGAAATTAATTTATAGACAATAATCGTAACTTATAAACAATCGAATCACGACGAAGACCTTTGTATATTTAGAAATAACAAATTTAGTATAAATATCAGTAAATAGTAAATCTAGTCAGTATACAAGTAGTCATTGAGGGAGAAGTATAGAAGAAAGAAGAAAGAAGAAAGAAGAACGAAGAAACGGAGTCCGTCAGAAACAGACCGATGTAATCATTCAACCGACGATGAGATGTTACACTTGCTCTTAGCTTATCTTATGGTAAACTAATTATTTGTACTTATTCGTATTTACAGTGAATTATCAATTTGTATGACATGTACTATCGAGTGTTAGTACTTGCCTACAAAAGTCTCAGTCATACTCGCGCGACTCCTGCCATCCTCAAGTTTTGATCTAATAGTACAGAGATCCCGTAGGCTATCAACGTCTCAAACAACCGATACCCAACAATAAGTATAGTTTTAAATGTACATAAAATCTGTAATTATTGTACCCCTGGGATCAGGCAAACCAAAGATTCAAGATTTTATATTTGTACTGTAGAAGAACTATATACCGACTTTCAATATTGAAATTCTGCGGTTTCAACATCGCAATAAGTTTTTGTAGCTCGATAGAAATATGATTAATAGGCAGACTGAGTTGCTGCATGACCTGAGAAACATTACATTTACCTAATCGGACGAGATGTATAATTTTTGCTTTTGTTCCAAGGCAATTCATCTAAATGTTTTTCAATTACTGTTGAAAATACATCAACTATTAAACGTCACAATAACAGCTGTCTCTCTACCAATCAACTTCAACTATCGGCTCATCTATGCATCTACACTGAAACTGTGCCTGTTCTATGCATGGTTAGGAACAGCTGTTCAATCGAATAATTTCCTGAATATTTCAGTCTCCAGAACCACAAGGGTGTTATGTGGCTTCGAATGATAATATGTAGACATGAATATACATGCAGTGTTTGTATTATGTTATCTCGGGTTTGTAAGAAGCAGCTATAAAACTTATCAGGAATGCAAAATCTTGTCGACAAAAATCAAGGGTCATTACCTTGGGGAAAAACGCATTAATTCAACGGAGAATGCTACCTATTACCACGTATCCCATATCCATGAGTGTAGTCACCTCTGTAGAATCAAAACTGGATGCCTTGCGTTGAATTTTGTAAACAAGACAGACATCAATGAGAAGAATTGTCAACTTTTTCAATGGCTGTTTTCGAACAGATCTATTGTTTTTGACAGAAATGCAACTGTCATTATACTTTACCCGGTAAGTTGGTTATTGACTGACATGCCTTGCAAATGTATTAATCTCTCACAGCTCAAGACCATCATGTGTGGGACATAAGCTCAGTATTAATTATAGCTTTGGTTACTTTTTTTTATCTTTTCCGGTCGACATACAGTTCTTTTTGCCGATTAAAACAACGTATGTTGATTACATATTAAGAAAGGAATAGATTTGTTTACTCTATACAACTTCAAAAGACAATCCTCTTTTCCCTAATATAAACGGTTACAATATGAATGAGCCCATGGAAATTACACTAATTGTGATGGCAATCAAATATTTAGAAAAACGGTCTAGGCTACTAGTGTAAGACATTCATCACTGTTCAGCTAGCAGAAGTATTTGAGATCTGGTACTCTCTTCATTATGTCCCGTATTATCAGTATATTAGATTGTAGCTCAGTTACCTAGATGAGAATTATAACGGTATAAAATATTCGCAAATACTCTTATCGCTATTGCCATGGAGGGACTCAAAGTCATCCTTAACTTTTCAAAACAAATTTGCTTGCTATAATAGAGACTGCATATTGAAGAAAATATATTTCCCCAGGAGCACTCAAATTATTCCTTGATAGTTAAATACTCTACAGCTTGATGCTAATTCCTACTGGATGGTTATGTTCTCTAGTAGACTCGTTGTTAATGGTCAATTAGTAGAAAATAATTTATCATGAGATGACAGATGTTCTGCACTTTCTATAATTAGGCTAGAATTAACACTTTCTTTCACCTGATTACACAGCTGAAGAACTTTAGAACTCTGTTGGATAAAGCTTGTCACTAGTATTAACTTTTTTATCTTAGAATACTTCTGATGATTACATTGGAATTAAAAATAGATGAGATTTTGCTATCATCTGCCCGTGATTATAAAGCAATGTAATTACTTGCAATGGATAATGCATCGCTCGAGCACCATTAATTTCATATTTTGTTTGTTATTAAAGTGGTTTTCACAATTAGTTCCAAAATATGATTTTAGTAGTATTTATTCAAAAATGTTTTAAGTAGATTAATACTCACCAGCTCTTACATACTTGATTGTAAAAATCGCTCCTATCCTTATTGCGTTTCTATAAAATCAATTCCAAGCATCATCAATATCACTGCACCTCACACTTTATAGGCATGAAAACGCAATTTTTCAGATATAAGGAGTGTGTATGAAATCAGATCATTCTAGAAAAGCAAAACTCTTCGGTACTATGCAAGTCCATTGTGTTGGATTTATCATTTCAGGAAAAATATTGCAATTGATTTTCTTTTTTCGCATTGATAATGACTCAACAATTTTTTTAAAAAATTAGAAACTTCTCTGTGAAATGAATAAAATTTGACAAGCAGACGTATTTCTTGCCTTTTTATTGTATTTATAATAAAATGCAAGGGTGCAGCTGCTCTAATTTTCAGGCAATTGTCTATCTGGTAGCTGAAATAGGGATCTTTTCGTGAATTTCCTCGAATACGAGTATGCAAATGTCTCATGTACACAAAACAAAAATAGGATAAAAGCTCACACCAAATTGTCAAAAAACGTAACAAAACGAAATATTTCTGCTAAAAAAGTAAATGAAATCCGAAGATTTCCTTTTCTCTTCGACTTGTAACAATCTATTGGCCAATTCTGAGATTTTCTGCTTATCATCAAACCAGCAACTGATTTATGGTGTTAATTAATTTAGTAATATGATTATAAAGACATTGAAAGTAATAAAATTTCATTCATTTTTCTTATTTAGAATCTTTATTTGATCATGTTGAGCCACCCATTAGTGTAATCATCAACTCAGTTGGTAATCTACGCAGGTGCATAAACCAATAGCAACACACCACGCCACTGTACTAGACATGTGTGCTTGGTATTGAACTCAATAAGAGATGCAATTTTCATCTACTTGCAGCTCTCCTTTGCCTTCTAGAATGGCATATATCTGCATAATTTTTTAGTTATGGAGCATAGCGATAGTGCTCCTTTGGTATTGTATCGTTGAGAGAAATCAGAATAAGTATTGAACATCAATTAAACTAACAAATGGAGTGAAGTTTATACTATGAATTTACATCAATAAGCTAAAAATTTAATGAAAACTGTTCTACTTTTCTTATCCACACTTAGGAAGATTGCTCGACTCGATCAGCACCCACAAAGCCAGAAAGTCAGTTTTATTCATTACATGTGACTTTATTATCACTTTGTTGTTGTTGTTGTTGTTGTTGTTGTTGTTGTTGTTGTTGTTGTTGTTGTTGTTGTTCTTTTTTTTGTTATTGTTCTTGCTCTTGTTCTTGTTCATTGATTCAATAGGAGAAAAGTTCATAGATTTCGATGAGGAAATTAATACTAAATTAATACTATATTGATAATTTAACATAATTCTACATGAAATAACACATTCTTAAAAAAAACAGTTGCAAACTTTACAATTCTGGTAGAAATCTCTTGTCTCATACCGACATTTCAATTATGCTTATGCAGCTGAGACTGAATGGAATAATCCTTACTGTGAATCCTCTTGCAATGTAATTGACTTCAAAGGAAACAGAACTTGCTGTGGCTGTTGGCAGTATTGCGGAACCAAGACATGTCTGACGGACAAAAAAGGTTAGAGCTATCTATTCATTTATACTTCAAGTATATTAAATAACAAATTTCCAATGGTGCTTTATCCAAAATGCCCATCCTTTTCTCTTATACAGATTTAAATGATTTGAAAACAATCACTGAGAATGGAACATACTACTTCAACATCAACAATTCCAGAAGAATACCTTTTAAAATCATGATTGACATCGAAGGAAATAGTAAGTTCTCAGATGTACTTCTTACTTCCCTACGAAGTGATAGATCCGAAATACAACTCTTTTCATTCGAATACATTATTATACAAGATTCTTATTGGTTCACATTAGACGCCTTTGTTGTACGTGACCATTGATTGGCTATTCGATTATCTGATGCTTTTAGTAAGAAAATACGAGTTGATCTGTTTTAACAATCA
>JANVCG010058670.1:0-18781 GCA_025505365.1 Haliclystus inabai
ATGTTCAATTAAAACGGTATAGCAAAGAAAGCCATGTTCTGATGAAATTATCTTCAAATAGTGTGGTATTTATCCGTATTAGTGCACTTTTGTCCATCTTGATATTTGGTGTTGCGCAGGACTTGGCAGAAACAACAGCAAGCACATTTATGTGCTCATGCTGAAACTAAAGTTGAGTAAGAATCAACAGAACAGAAAAAGTATATCTAAAGACTCTAAACTGGATAATATTCTTCATAACTTTATCGCAATTCTTCAACTTTTAACAAACTGTCAACGATAAAGTTGCTTGGAGGACCTCAACAACTCTTTTATGAATATGTACTGTTTTGTCTCGAAGAAAAAAAAGTGAAGCTAGTGTTGATGACTCTTTACGACGAAGCAGTGATGACATTATTTTAAAACAAGATCAATCAGATATTGAATCAACATCTCATTTATTCTGATAGCAAGGAACACTTTATCAGCAAAGAGATAATCAAATGCATTGGATTAAACTTTGTTTGTATATAACAACTTAACAAGGGCTTTTTGAAAAACTCATTTTACAATGATGTCAAATTGATGTTAATGTTGTAGCTATGGTAATACAAGTTTATTATATGATTGCAATGCATAATTGGGAACTTAACCTTCAATAATTTAGATATGACTTGTGCCAAGAATCATTGAAGATTTTTGCTGTGGTGTGGCGGTTAGAGGTATTGACGATTTTATGAACTATCCCAGGATCGATGTTCATGGATAGTACTTGAATCCATAGAATGATATTCATGAATTTTCTATGAATTGTCCAAAGAAATGTTCAAGAAAAGTATACTAAAAGTTCATGATCTACTCATGAATCTGTACAAGAAAGATATTTTATGAAGTTTTGATTTTCACAAACTAAAAACCTGCCATTTCATGTTCATGGGACTATTCTTCAACTGTTCATGAACTTGTTTCCATGAATTTTTTATGAATAATTCTTGCGATTTCCATGAAGGGAGAGAAGCCTACACATCATTCATTAAAATGTAACATACTTATGATAAATCAAAGACATATTTCAAACTTCAGTAGAAAATCGCCAAACCTCCAACACCCTAAAATTGACTCTTTGCATAAGAACATTGTAAATCTAAAAATCTATTTCAAAAGTTTCAAGGTAGAAGCTTCTTAAAGTAAATAAATAATTATGCCTGGATAAGTAAATTACAAACCCGTGATGTTTCAATCTTTTCATTTCTATTTTCTTGGATTTCATTTTTCAGGTTTGCAAGTTGTGAAACAACATCTCGCTGTTGATTTTCAGAGGCCCTTAATTTCTGGAATTAGAGAATTGTAAATTGATGTTATATTGGAGTGAGGTCAGATTACCTCAATCAATCAAGCCTAATTGATCATGTTAAATCTTCAATTCTCAATTTCAGTATATAGTTAGCCTGTGTCATAGACCAAACCATTTTGAGAATGTTAGGGTCTGTGCAATACGGTCGAATTCCAAGTTCAGTGTTCCTGGTTTATTAGGAATTAATTGATCCACCTCATTTTCAATTTATAAAATGTGGAAGGTGTTGTGTAAATACAAGGCCGTTGTTTAGCGATGACAAAGATCCTCCCCATGAAGAAATAAATTTTAGTGGGAAACTTTCCTATGCATAATCTTACATGAAGATAATGTAAGTTAATCCTATCTCAATTTTTAATAACATTTGCATATTTGATGCTGTATCTGACTCCTTGTAGCTTTGAAAGGCAGGCAACCCACTAGTTTTGCAAGCAACATTTAACGGTTTTTAACGATTGGGTTGTCACAAAATATTCTGATATTTAGAAAGACTTCAAATAATTTCAACCGCAGCTTGTTTCAATTCAAAGTTAATCAGGACCATCATGCTATGCTAAAAGACGCAAACAAATCATTCCCCATTGTAAGTTTCCATCTTCGATGTGATAAATTCCTTTATGTTTTCGCTGTCTCAAGATAGAAAGGAAATTCCAAACATTTCTTTAATTAAGTGAGGGTTTGACACATTTTTTTGGATTTAAATGTAGATTCTACAAACAGAATAAGAAATGCTTGGTATCTTTTTTTATACCAATTCAAACAAAATACGATGGTGTTAATGAGCGATAACTTAACAATTCAAAGTAACATGTTCAATATTGGCTTGAACTTCTCACTGAGAACAGCTCTTTAATGAAAAGATCAACACTGATCAAATTGTATGGCTAAGACTTCTATTGAAGGCAGAATCTAGCTCTTGAAACAAGAAATCAGAAAACATAATTGATTTACACAACATCATTCAATGGCATAATTTTCTTACAGATTTCAGCGTTTTCATTTCGTCTGCTTTCTTTTGGTTATCCTTTTCAAGTTCTTCAACAGATTTCAATTTTGACAGCTGCAACAACAACAACAAAATTGTTATAATGTTCTAACTTTTTTTCTTTTATAGATAAATATTGGAACTAGAGGTCTGCATCGGGTTGAATTGAGCACTTGCTATCTGAATATTTTAAGAAAATCCAAATTTGAATCCGATACAATCCACACAGATTGAATCCTGAAAGAATCCGAACAGTTTGGATTCTGATTTCTGATAAAATCCAAATCCAATAATTTGACTGTTCAAAGTGCAATAATCCTTATTAATCAAAGTAAACTAATGCTCTATGTACTTTATTTTCAAACCAAACATCAAATGTTGGGAAAAAATACATCATATAATTTTCAATCTGAATCCAAGAAAAAATCCGATCAGATCGCATAGCAGACCTGTAATTGGAACACTTGCAGATTTCCCTCATGTCATTCAGTTTTATGCAAAATCATTGATTGCAGTGAAATTAGGAAAACTTGAAAGCAGGAAAGATCAGGATAAAATTTATGAATTCCAATTATTGTGATCTACAAAATAGATCTATTTTGTCTTAGCCTTCTGGGATCTACGTTCCCTGAGTTTCCAAGGTTTTGCCAAATCCTAGTAGTGATAATTAAGTTTTGAAATTCAATTAGGAAGGGAGTCAAACACAGGACTATAGATTTAGATTTGCTATTTAGAAATTCTAGCCACTCCTTAGATATGGGCCTTTTAACAACAGAGACATTTGATCCAAAGTGTTTATGATGCAACACTCACCTTGAGTGTCAATGACGTAATGCTGTTTTCTTTGTCTCTAAATTCTCTGCGTAATTTATCAATGTCAGATCTATTTTTGGAAATGATTTTATCCTTTGTACCAGTGTCACGCTGTAATGTATTAACGAGAATGTTCAATTGATTTTTCTGCTTAGACGCTTTATCTAATTCAGCTTGTAGTGAAGCAATTTGGTGGTCTTTGGCTGTTAATTCACCATGGATCTTTGCAAATTTGTTTGTTTGGTTAGAGTGAGTGTGTATGGCTGTATTTGACTGGTCTTCTGTGTTCATGGTCTGATAAAATAAACAACCACAGATGAAAGATAATTAATTTTATACTATCAGAACATATCAGAACAAAAAGCTACGTACAAAAACACAAGAGCAAAATTCTAGGTAAGGAATGTATGAATTGAGGATAGTCATTGGTTAGCATCGGTTCATAATTACTACACTATGGGTTTAAATGACTAATACAATCAGTAGCGTAACAGCTAGAATACTTGGGCTTTGACAAAGACAACTTTTTATTAATGAATGCAATTGCTTTGCATAGAATTGAAAGTGTCATATTTATGATATAATGTTACTTGAATCACAATATTTTGATTTTGTTACTTTTCAATTTAGTATTCGCATTGACCTATTTGCTTATTCTCTTCGTATAAACAATCAAAACAATTTGTAAATTGCATGTAGTGGTATTATGAGATAGGTCTTCTTGCTTTTGAGAGATTTTCAATCATCACAAAACATTCTTCAATGAAATTTAAAGTAGTTATAGCAAGGTCATTGCTGAAGCCAATTCGAGAATAGAATTTGAAAACCTCACCATTTGTTGCATTTGCTGTTGCAACTGAGCGACAGCCTCACTCTCAATTTTAAGCTGATTCTGTAATGCCAATAATTCATGCCGATGACTTTCATCATTGCTTTGTTTATCATCAAACATTTGTCGCAGATGCAGCACTTCTCTAGACAATTGGTGGTTTTCATCTTGCAAATGCTTTACAGCTGCAGCACTGACACGCATGGTCCCAGTGCTAGGAAACAATAATTTAAAGTATGAGTGATACCTTTACAATTTGAGAAACAATTGCGAGCAGTAGAAAACATAATTACTGTATTGCAAATCTAGCAAATGTTCAACATTCATTTTGAGTTGTGGGATATCAAAAGTGCACTTGAGATATTTCAAGATCAGCTTCAGGAGTAGCCTGCGTACCAGCCCCGACGTTTTTTCTCAAACGATAGGGTCTGTGCAACAACGCCTGGTTTTCTGTCCGGCGGTTACAGAGATCTCGGGACCTAATTCATGCTAATTTAAGAAATTTTACATTGTTCTCTCTATGTGTGAAAATTTTCAATATCTTGCTATTCCTTGTCGGTTTGGCATTGACGATATGCAAAGTGTCTAGGATTTGTAATTGAAGATTTTGAAATTAAAGTCTTTTTCAGGGCAGACTGTTTTCTTCCAATGTGATTGCTGTGTGTTGAATCAACACCAAACCATAAATAATCAAAAACAACCGCTTACTGTTTTCCTTTAATCAATAAGATTTCTATCGTTTTCATTTGCTGTGTTATTTTCATTTTTTTATTAAAACGCAAGTATCATATTCATAACAAAACCAGTGATCAACCTAAGTCCCAAGATCAAAAAAAGAATCAATTCAGCGTTGTAAAACTTGTAAACAACGTTCAAACTGCGAGCATTTTGTCGTAAATGTGTCACTTCTCACAGTTTATTACAGAAATTGGTCGCAATTCCTGTTTGCGTTCTACTTCCGCTGGACAGAGAACCATGCAATGTTGCACAGACCCTATCGTTTGAGAAAAAAACGTCGGGGCTGGTACGCAGGCTACTTCAGGAGCTGTAAAAACACACCTGATTGAAACAAGTTCTAACACATCATTGTGGTAAAACAACCAATGTAATGAGAATAAAATTCGTAAATTGATAGGAGTTCAAAGTTAGGAGTGCTTAGTAAAACACATTTGTTGAAGAGCTGTGTGCCTTCTCATATTCTTAAAATTCCATGAAGTTGCTAAACACCATGACAAAAGTCAATAGTCACAGATTCAAAGGTATACCTTGATAGTCCCAGGTTCTGATTGTTAGAATGCAATTTTGTGTTGATCTCAGAGATTTCATTTCTCAATGAAACAATCACAGTGTCTTTTCTGTAGCACTCTGCTTCAAAGACAGCAAGGCGACTCAATTCATCACCCATCTTTAATAATCTTTGCTCCTTGAATGAAGAAAGAGCATAGTTATAGTCTGATATCCTAGAAATGACAGTTGAGTGGATTTGGTCACCAAAGATAATGTCGTGCTTTCTCAGGAAAAAGTAGCCATTACTTTTACGTTTGTTGGTGAATCAATGGATGATTGACAAGAAAATTCCACCCTAATTAAGCTATTGATTATGACACGACATGATGACAACAAAATAGATTATCCCCTCAAATTGATAAGAAATGAGGGAGATATGCAATTTCTAAAGCCAAAAATAACATGTCCATTTCAGAATCAAGTTAGGGCGTCATGTCTCTACACAGACCTAATGTTCCGGTTTGTATTAGAGGTTTTGCGGGGTCTGCCCAACAAAAAGTAGGTGTTTCCAAACAATACAATAACTTTTATGATGACATGGGATAAAACTCTGAAGTGTGTTTGAGTTTCAAAAAGAAATTGAATTGAGCAAGAAATGGTTATTCATATGCAGTATTTCAAAGCCATATTTAAAGTGACATTTTTGAAAAGGTTGGCTAAACATACCAGTTCTAAAACACGACTGTCTTCATTTTCTTCTGCTCGACAGATGATGCTATTCACAGCTAAAAGCAAAAAGACGCAATAAGACAAGAATTTAGGCTTGATTAGAACTGTGCATGTTTGATATCACCTTGAATAACGTTTTTTTTATTTCATAATATTTTTTATTGTATGACATGCATAATGTGGTAATTAGCAAGTAAAGATATGCAGAGGGGGGTCATAAAGATGCCTGTAAAGGGACGTAACAGTGAGTTCCCTAACCATTAATCGGGAGAGGATAGGTTTCAAAATAAGAAATGACAAAAAGGTCTTTCCTATAATTTTAACATTGATTAATAACACTGACCATCTCCACTGATGTTAGGTTGTGCAGCGTCAACTACATGACTGTGCTTTGCTCTACCAGGCATTCCAGCGCTAGTCAAACGGGACCTTGATGGTGGGCGAGGAACAACATAGCCCTAAAAAGAGGTAAAGATGTGCTGCGTTTAGTAATGTGTTGTTATGAATTGAGAAGTATTTTCATTGATCTATCAAATGCATAATACAATCTTACATAGTTTGTATAGGTATTACCAGTGCTTTTTTGAGCTCATAAGCACATCCCCATTATAGCCTTAGACACGATGGAAGTTGATAGGTAGGCCTGTTTTGATTTAGAAGACTTTGCTCAGTAGTATGATCATTGCCTTGTAATCTTTGAAGTTCCGAAAAAGTTTGGATTGATCTCACGATAGCTCCCAACAAACTTGACTAGCAAAATGTACAAATTGAATTGATAAATGGTTGATTCTTATGCTTTACAGCTTTCAAACCTTATTGAATTGTAGTAGGGTTACTATATAGACATTCTTGTTCTACAGTACATCTAGCTAGCTATGGTTCTGGTCACTTTGCAAGCTCAGCAGGGTTTTACAACATCTGAAATCACGGGTTTAACTTATTAAAGCATTAGGGAGACAGAGAGGGGTTGGATAGGCTGGTGGCAGACATCCTTGATTTCAACACATGTAAAATAAATAAAATGGAAAATATGCAAACATATTTTTACAATGAAAATAGCTTGATGCTGCTTCATTTCAAAGCATAAATAGCAATAGCCTGTCAAGAAGGGCACATTCTTCACTTGTAGATTGAAGTTTACCATGTGTGCTATGCCCCAGTGTGCTGTCTGATACTCATGCACACAAGAAAACTTCATGCCACAAGTAAATTTTGTGTCTTTCTTTACTTTTCTATCATACCGGTACTAATAATAGCCTATTGTGTCTACATACTCTTTGTAAATTCTGGAACTCATTTTGTGAGTTAAGTGAATCCACTCCTGATGGAAGAGATTGACTGTGATTTGATGATGGCATCGAGTGAGCTATGTTATTTGCACTTTGATAAGATAAATGAGGTAGATTTGTTGTTGTAACGTTTTGCTTTGTGTCATCCATTGACATTGAGATGGTCTCCCATGCACGATGCGTAACGATAGGAGGGTAACGAGAATTTGAATTGGAGAAGTGATCACAACAAACTTCATATGAAGGTCCAGCTAAATCATAAACAAACAATCTGTTTACACATACAGTGATTGACCAATGATGTATATAGGCTAACAAATGTAAAAGCAAACGCAAACAAATATGAAAATAAATCAACACAATTCAATTACATTTGCATTCCAAGATGGCATTTGAATTTGCATTTGATAAGACTCGATAAACACAGTTTTATACGTTATAGGTTTTTCAACTTTTATTTTCATCAATAACAGATATCAGTGTCAGCTAAAGTGGAATAAGAAAGGCGAACTCAAAGATTGACTTAGAATTGATGTTCCAGAGGTTAGGCCTACATATAAAAGCATTGATTTGATACAAACATTTAGTATAGTAAGTCTGAATGATCCAAGGCAAATAATCTGAGGGTTGGCCTACAATAAAATATTAAAAGGACAGCATTTTTCAGCCCAGTTTTGGGAAATGTTTTGTGCGATTCTCAGATCATACTTCTTTACTGCACAAGAGACAAAATATGTGTCATAGATATCACTATTACTGTAACATTACTTCCCACAAACTCCTTTGCTCACTAGAAACAATTGACCATTTCTATCTTCAGAAAAAAATTGAATACATAGTTTTAGAATTTGAATACTTGTTCCAAAATGAATAATTGTCTGTATTTGATAAATCAACATTCCATTTGAATCTTTCATTAATTTGAAGAGAAAATGAAATTGAAGACATTTTTACACGACCAGTGCATTTCACAGAACTCTGTTAATTTCAACTTAAATTCACCTTTTGTTCAGTCAAAAACAGAAAACTTGCTTTGAAACAATCACCTTTGCATATTCATGTGAGGTGTAAAAGTATTAAAACAAAGCAAAGATTTTGAGCATTATGTCTCACACATAAGTGTAGAACATCGAACATAATCTCTGTCTTTTACTGAGGCAGTTTTTCAGAGAATCTAAGATGCTGGCCAACTGTTTCAAATTAAATTTTGAAATCTGAAATAAGATTTAGTCCCGATTCAATGAAATGATATGATACAATTCATCTACATTTTCAATTCACATAATTCCAATGACGACTGTCATTGCTACTAACTAAGTGCTCATAAGATAAAACCACACAACAATTGGTAGTTTAGATTTCTTTAGTACAATGGGTTGCATGGAAACTGGCGGCCATCAATCTAGAAGTTTACTGGATGTAGGCTCAGACTTTGGAAATACTTTTTGATTAGATTTGATTTTCATTATCTGGGCTGATAATAATTTCATAAGGCATAATATTTACGAAATCTATACAGTAGCAACAACAATAAGAATAATAGTAATGATAATAATAATTATTTTTATTAGGCCTACATACAAAAGTACTAAAATAATTTTAGATAATTGATTATTAAAGTAAGAATGTAAATATACCATTAGGAAACATTAAGATGTAGCAATTCTCAACAAGGTAGTGGAATTGAAAGATCCTTGATGGATTTTTCCTCTTTCAAACACAAATGTGTCACAAGCCTCCACAAAAGAAATGATAACTTCAAAACCTGTCATAATAAATGTAACAACCACTTACCATGGCCAAATCTAACCAGGTCTCCTTGGCCGAGACGTACTAAAGCATTCTGAATACGGATACCGTTGACATAAGTACCATGTGCAGTGTTTAAATCTTGCAGGTAGAGTGAATTCTCATCAGGATCAATTTCAATTATGGCGTGTGTCTTTTCAACAATTGGAGACTAAGTAGAAAATAGGTATTCATGACAATGATCTATAGAATGCACTCAAGATCATCAAAAAAAATAAAATAAAAGACAATGTAGTTAAAGTTGGTCAATACTACCTCAGCTGATGAACTCGAGTTGAGGAAAACATGCTGGCATATACTCAAGTTGCAATTTACATAGGGCCTGCACACCAGAACTAGTACAAGACCCGTGGCATTTGTAATTTCTCTGTAACTTGAAATATTTCAAGAATAAATGGAGTAACCCTTGAACAACCTGTCTGAAGATAGACTGCAAAGTGATTATTTGATTTAAATTTTTTAGCCATTTATTCTCCTCGATCTATTTCGATCACGCAACAAACAAACCAAGTCGCCTTATTCAGCACATTGTGAGTAGCCTAACAATCAAACCCTAGCTTACTAATCATCATGTTCTCAACTATTAACAATACAAACAGAATAACATACTTTTAAAATAATGTCACAATCTTCTTTGCCGAAACTTGTCTTTTTATCATGAAGAAATAAGCGTGAGTTGTCATCAAGTGACAGTAAGTAAAATGTCATTGCCATGGTCAAGTCTTACGTCTTACGATGATCACAATTCATAATATACCAGTTATATCAAGGATATAAAAATAAGCTATCAGCCATAAGGTTGATGAGTTGATCAAATCATTTTCACTGGCCAATGTGCCGTTCATCTAGAACCCAAAGGCGGTTGCATTGTATTTGTTTTGAAATTCATTGACAACGCACACTTTCTGAACGCACAGCCTCCATCTTTGATTCATTGACCTTTGACTGAATCGTTTCCAGGCGGGCGGTCAGTGACGTCATTGGCACATCGTACACCTTGTCTAGCGATCCTTGATTTGATTTGATAATAGATTTTTCCTTGGCATACTCAATTAATAAAAGTTATGACTGGCAGGCATTTGCAGGATTTGAGATATTCAATTATTTCAAATCAATTATTAATTCAATATTTTGTATGGGAAAACGTAAATCAAACTGCATGCGACCTGGTATGCCTCCTTTCCGCCTCCTTTCCACTTTTTCAATAATGTTTATAACTTTATATCCTTCAATCTGTGAGGGCCCCATTCAGGTGTCCCAGACTCTAACATATAAGACGAACGTCACATACAAAATAAGCAGACATAATAACAGTTTTAGTTTACGTGAGCAGAAACATTTGATATCAGGTAGGACCATTATAAGGCCTTTGGAATGTATCATGTATAAAAAAAAATGTCTGCTCCACTTA
This sequence comes from Haliclystus inabai, assembly GCA_025505365.1. NCBI lineage: Eukaryota > Metazoa > Cnidaria > Staurozoa > Stauromedusae > Haliclystidae > Haliclystus > Haliclystus inabai. The sequence goes on from JANVCG010058670.1 coordinate 10,426, forward strand.
AGGTCAGATCTCATATAAATCCCAATATCTTGAACCTCGTTAGCTTCAGTTATAATAAGTGTTAAGCCTATAGATTATATAACAAAGACTTGACATTTGTTTTCCCAAAAGATCAATGCTACTGCCTACTACCTTGTCAAGAGGCAAGGGTATCTGAATCAAGCCGAAGGCACCTCGCACTATGGGAATCCCTCTGTTGATAATGGCTTCTGGAACCACTTCGTTATATTAAAGCAGAATGAAATACAAACAGGATTATTGATCTATACAACACCTATTGATGTACAATGAAACTGACATTTACATATAGATTCTTACTTTGATTTGTTGTTTTGAACGTGCATTAGCTTGATATAATGAGTACTATTTCAGTCATAAGTTAGTAATAGCTTAACATGGAGTGTACAATTTCAGCTTCAAAGGCGTCAGAGAAAGTAATGTAATTTTGGCCTTTTAAGCATTTGCTCATTCATTAATGAGCATATATTTCTTTTTCTTTCTTGTATTTGCGTATTGTTCTGTTCTGATTGAGTTGATTACTTTTCCAATCTTTGTAGTACTGTATACAGCTGAAACTTTGTAATATTTTTTGTGAGCATGCGTTAGACAAGAAGGTAGGACAATATACATCTATTTAAAAGCGGAATTGTAGTACACATGGAATAGCTACCCTTAGCTTATTAACAGGCTTTTAATTGGAATGTATAGAGTAGAGCCACGTGACTAAGAGAGAGCCAAAGTTCACGCGCGGTCTCTGACCTTTAACAGATCAACGATCACCGTTCTCGCTGATCCTTTGGAAACATCTCTATATAGCGGCTACAAACCCATTGCATTTACAAAAGCAATGTAATTTTGTGAATATGTCAAGAATCAAGAAATCAAGTTTATCGAAATGATAAAGTGTTACGTTCTGACTATGTTGATCACTAAAACATTTATTACTATTTTATCAAACGGAAAAGGTAAGCAAGCTTCAAATTCCTCGATGAAGGTCGTTAGCGATTCTTATCTAAACTTATTATTTTTGTTATTTAGAGATCAAGGGGCTCTTGGAATTTTTAATTAATTTTTGTTTATTTTTTGCAATGTCCTACATTGAACTTGCTATAGGGTGAGCGAAAGACTCCTCTAGCATATTGCTGCAGGTTAAGAGTGAATCTCGCGGGGAACCTTGATCCAATCTATAGTAACTTACAAAATATATTAATCTCATGCATGAGCAAAAAGTATTTAGTTTGTTCTACTCAATTTTACAGCACTCGTTATTATCAAAATTAGGTCAATAGCCGAATCGTGGAGACTCGACTGACAAATCTATCGTGCTATTGCGACTATGTGACTAATATTTATTTATTATCTACGGTAGACTATAGTTGAGCAACATACAGTCTGCAAGCAGGCTACATACAATCAAGCCACTTTATACTAAGTGAAATCTTTGGAATTGCAAATCAGTTTGTTTCACTTTGCAGGAATTGATGGTAAAAGATGGCTTGTTCACGGCGAAGGTCAAGATTCCGACTCGTGTGGTCCAATGGAAAGTCCTTGCGGGACAGTAAATCACGCTTATAAATTATCAAGTAGTAACGATACGATATTAATTTCAGGAGAGGACCAGAAGTATGAATACGACATCTGTGGTGAAGATAATGTCCCTTTGATCATCCGTAAACCTATTTCAATCCAAGGCATCCTTGGCACACCAATAATTACATGCACAGATGATCGGTTTGGATTCATAATTCAATGCAACAATACCATGGCTAATGTATCATTTTCAAATTTATTCATATCTCAAGTTGGTGGCAAACTGAATAATTATTGTAAGCCTTCTTCTAGAGGAGCCATGGCTTTGATAAGAGGAACAGTCAGTCTATCAGCTGTGAGTTTCGGTAAAGTGTGCACAGGAGTACTCATTGCTAACACTGACCAATCAACCGTTGTCTTACTGATTGATCACGTCACATTTGAAAATGTTCAGTTTAGTATCTATACATCTAAAAGCTCAGGGGCTTTCGTCTCTTTAAAGAACAGCATCTTATCTGGACTATCTGGAGAGCGTTTACCTTCTTACGGCGTGGCATTGACTACATACGGTTTGCTGGATTTGAATATTTCAAACAGTTATTTTGTTAATTTCACAGAGGGTGTTTCTGTTTCATCAGTATCATCAATAATAAACATTGCAATTGATAATGTGACATGGACAGGTAACAAAGGTCAAAGTATTATCATCACATTACGTAACAACCAAAAACCTCTAAGTTCAAGAATAGAGATCCATTTTTGTCATTTTTTATATAATATCGGTGATTATTCCTCATCTGTGCATTTAATATCAGAGAATGCTGATGATAATCGTGCGTTGTTAACAGTCACCGTTATATCAGATAGTACGTTCATTGGTAACAGCGCCACATCGTTTTTTGGTACTATCTACGCTGAAGGGGTGGACCTACGCATTTACAATTGCACATTTCTTGATAACAGTGTTGGCAGGGAAATAATTGGAGAGGGTTCAACTCAAGGATTTGGTGGAGCCATTTTTGTTGAACACGGAACACGCACATTGGTGAAAGATTCTGTGTTTATCAATAACACATGTTCGGGTTTCGGTGGAACAATTTTTGCCAGAGGTAAATTTGATGCTTTCAATTGTGAGTTCCAAGGAATGAAAGATACTGCCATTCACCCGCTACTAGGTGATATAATTTATGCTACTGGTGGTCTGCTATTGGTCAATACAACGTGGACGTTGAAGGATCAGAAGCATAACCGTGCTGTTATTTGGCATCCTGGCAGCCCAACTGTCGAGACGTGGACCATAGTACTTAAAGGATACTTTAGAGCACAATGCCCAATCGGGAGTAACATTTCTCATCATGGGATTCTTCGAACAGAGCTATCACCTACAGATCGTGTTTCCCTGTCTTGCAAATCTTGCGAACGAGAAAAGTATGGTTTAAGATCTGGTTTCTTGCAGGTTATTCAGAATGGTACACATGTCGATTACTATTACCAGAGAAATGTCACCTGTCTGCAATGTCGTTACGGTGGATTATGTGAAAAAGGTGTCATAAAAGCTAAGTCTAATTACTATGGCTACACTCATGGTGAACCTCGTGAGGTATCGTTTCTCTCCTGTCCCCAAGGTTACTGTTGCATGGGCTCTGCATGTAGATCATATAACTCTTGTGCTGAAAATAGAGAGTCAACATTATGTGGCAAATGCGTGGAGGGAATGTCAGAGAATCTATTTAATGCAAAATGCACCGCAATTGAATTTTGTGATGATTCATGGTTTTGGTTGTTGTACTTCCCTTTGGGATTCTGTTATATTATATTTTTCATGTACATTGATAAAGTAGGTCAAATTATAAAAACACAAATTGTTTGGTGGGAAGATAAAATGCATATAGGTCATCAAGATCACGACTTTGAAATCATCGAAGAAGATCTGGAAACTAGTACTTTGGGTATGACAGATGACTTTGATGAATCACGTGATAACCTTGTTGGCCAATCGTATCTCAATATTACAAAAGTATCGAGGAGTTTATCAGAATTAGATACGAATAAGCATACTGATGTTTTCAACGATGTTGTCAGTGCAACATTTTATTTCTATCAAATGGTATTACTGATCAAGGAACACGAGAATCAGGCTTTGCATTGGATACTTGAAAACGTGAAATCAGCATTTGCGAGTTTGTTCACACTATCGATTGAATCTAATAACGTACTATCTGTGTGTCCGGTTAAAGGTATGGGACCATTGACTAAGCTTCTCCTGATGAAGTCCTTCTCTATGTATTTATTAGTGCTGTTGTTATTTCTTAATACTGGTATTGTTGCAGTGCAGAAGACATTTTTGTATTACTATAGCAGCTATACAATGGAGAGAGGTGGTCCTCCTTTGACGTATATAAAAGTACGTCTTCAAGTAGCAACAATACAGATCCTTTTATTGGTCTACGCGACATTAACAAATCTCGCAATGTCATTGGTAAATTGTGTGCCAATGAGTAACCATCGCGTTTTGTTTATAGATGGTGAAATTGTTTGCTTCGCTTGGTGGCAAATCATGTCATTAATAATAATATGTTTGTGGGTTATCCCATTTCCTTTTAGCCTCTATTACTCAACGGTTGATTTGAAGGGAGGCAACATTGAGTACTCACAATTTGCTTTCTTTTTGGCATTTCCGTTGTTGTATGTGAGTCATAGAATATTTAGAACAGCGAAAAGTAGGCAACGAACTCGTTCTATGGCGCAAAGAGAAGATATAATGACCGCTAAAAGAGCTAGAAAAAATGTTCAAAACATAACTATTGAAAAAATATTAAATAAACTTGAGTCACCTTTTCGTGATGTTTACAAGAAGCAATCAACATCTCATCACGTGGACTTGTCCTCTTCCACCCTTACAAGTTTCCCCCACGAAAGAGAGCCAGTATTTTGGCAAGGAGTTATGATAATTAAGCGCCTATCTTTAATCATGATATTTACGTTCATAAATAATCCAATGACAAGATTATATCTTGCCTTGTTCATCTGCCTCTTATTCCTTATACATCACGTGACACATCAACCTTACGTAATGAAAATAGCCAATTACACAGAGACACTTTGTTCAGCATGTCTAGTGTTATTTTGTAGCATGAGTTTACTGTATGCCTATGGTTACGTCACCGATATTTCAATGGCAGATGATGAACATGGAACCTCGTTTGTATTTGATTGGATTGAGGCTGCTGTGCTGGTTCTTATACCGGCTTTTGCTGTGTTTGTTTTGGGTGTGTTGCTGGCAACCAGGGTGTTTGTTGTTTTGCTCAGATTTATTAAAAATTCTTGTAAATACGCTATTGAATAACAAGCAATACATATATAGATGATTTCTATACTTGTATGAAACTAAACATTTTGTATTATGAAATTGTATCTGCTGACCGTTCTTTTTAATGCAAAATTGAGCTGCTAGTTTAATTGTATTTTTTTGTATTTTAAACTAGCTATTTAAAATTTATAATCGAATTTTATAATCTTTCATAATACGACATAAACATCTTTTCTATATATACTATTGACATTATGAACCCTAAAATTAAGCTTAAAATTCAATTGATTGAAACAAATACAATAATATAAGTATTTAAAAAATCTTTCTAGAAAATAAAACAAAACAAACAAGCAAACTATTCCGGTGATTTAAAATGTGTGAAGCTCTTTTTCCTTTTTCAAATGTCCGCAAAACACGTTTCTTGAGTAAAAATTGCATAGATTAAATTCTGGTTAAATTAAATAGACATGATTTGATTTTCATAGCAGTATCAATTAACATATTTATTAAATCTATCTCCTCTTCTTGCTAATACAATTGTTTCTTAGGGTGCACTCTTATTTCACAATGCAAAGCTGTTGTTAGAGGAGTTTGAAATAGAGACCGCATGATATGCAAACTCAATACGTGAAGTATTTGAAATTTAACTCAAATTTATAGAAATTTTAGTCGAGTAAAAATTTTTTTGATGCCTTTTGGAATTTTCAACACAGATAGTTTTTGGCAGCTTTCTTCAGGTTTACTGGTTGGCATATACTCTATACCCTTTCGACTATATAAATTAAATTTTATGTGTAATTAAAGCCCTAAATCAAATGATAGCATGGACTTAATCCAATTTACTTATATAATTTTTCAATTGTTTTGAAGCTTTCACGTTCTATATTGACATTTATTTCAAGATTTGTGGAATTTCTAACCCTCGTTGCTATAACCAATCTTTGAGAGACAGTCTATTGATGATTACATAATCATTGATTTTGTTAAAAGATATATAAAGTGCAATCCAATAACTCCTGCCGTTTTAATTTTTAAACAATTTCACCACGATAGGCACGAGAAAGTCATAAAATATTACGAGCCGATTAATTGTACATGAGATATGTGATGAGGTTTCAGCTCAATTTATCAAGATAAAGAACTTTTTGTGACGTTTCATATATCTTGCAACTTTTCAAAATTTAGTATCTCAAGATAGATACTGTGACATGGTGACCTAACTTTTAACCAATACTGGGGACCAAATTCAAAGTGTTATAAATATTTACATCAGATGAATAACACATAATGTGCTATTAGTGCATGATATCGAAAAATTGGGAAATGCCAAATTGAGTCCTCAACATGGTAGCCCGCTTATGCTGCTAATCTTTAGTGTGGTATTTGGTCATGCATTTTTCTGTATTTGCTCTGGAAACAGGGGACATTAAGATTATCATCTGCATCTTCAGTGTTAGTGGTTAGGGTTGAATCCTGATGAGCTGATTGTGGGTTCAATTCCTCTCAAAACCACTATTGGCTAGCATCGGGAAGGGCATCTATAGTCATATAGTATACGGTAAACATACAGTTCTGTTTTATATATCATACCAGCGTGTAAGCCAACTCCACTGATGAAAAGATGAATACTTATTTAGTTGTAGCAAAATGATAGATCTAAAAGAAAAAAAGTGTTCTCATTTTTAATTAATATGAAACATTTTTCTCTCTTCAGCTTCAGATAAATATACTTTGCATGTGTTTCATGAAATGAGTATCTGATATTTTTTTACTAACGTTTAGAGTCGGTGTTTGAATGATTTTGGTATAATTATTGCTAAGAAATTATATTGTTTGATGGTAAGATGTTTCCAGTTTGATCAATCCAATGAGATTTCAAAACAGAGCAACCCCTTGAAACCTCCATACATATGTCGTAACGCTACTGGGTTTATTTTTAAACATAAGGCTCACTGTGTTTGCTTTCCAGTGGCGTTGTTTGATAGTTGCACAACTGGCCAATGTACAATTCAGCTTAATATAAATAGCACGATACAAATTGATTGCTATTCAATTATCAGTTGATTGTTAGATGGTTCAACATCAATATTTATCTAACAGCTCAACCCCAAGAGGGAGAGTAATGGTGTACACAGAAGACAGCTATAAATCCCATTCTATTTGTTCAGATGAAATCCATTCACAATTTGTCGTTCCAAAATCACGAAATGGAACTATGACCCATCGAACCATTCACGAATATACTTCCAATGTTGTCTAAAAAATAATGTATTTAATTAAAGAGTATATGATCGATTAATTTACATTTGTGAGCAATGTAAGTGGTATCTTTTTGGATGCATGGTGATTAACTTTATCCTCACATGCAACACAGTGATCTAAACCACGAGAGTTCTATAAATAACATTGCGATTAACAGTTTCTAATAGTAAGACTTGTTGATCCAGCTATATTTACATACCACTAATAATATCAATGCCACCCACACACGCACAGGTGCGATGGAGAGCATAATCCAAGAGGCATTTACCTATAAATTCAATCTAGTTCTCCATCTCATCATTCATCACAATCTATTGTCATCGAAGCAATCGATCACAAAAGTAAATCACAAAAATCATATCAGCCACAATAATGAAGATTATTTTGTTTTTATCTTTCTGCTTGGCAGTGGCTCTTGCGAAAAGTAAGTTATCATGTACTTTACAATTTGAATAAGATGGTAAATAGATGTGTTTAGAAGACATTTATTTTCCAATCATCATAGCCATTATGCTCTATGAACCTAACTTATTATGACAAAATTTAATCATTATTAAGGGCATCGATTTTTTAATTCATTTAATTCCATACTGATATTAAAAGTCACGAAGAGAATCATCACAAATGGCTATACTAATTTCTCTTACAGGTCCTGGGCTATTTGAAGGTGATATCGTCTTGAGTCCTAATGCTGTTAAAATCATGAAGGGAGGTTCAAATGCATACGATGGAATCACAAAGAGGGAAATGCATTGGAAAAATGGTGTCATACCGTATGAGTTCTCAAGCAGTTTCGGTAAGTTGCGTTGAAAGAATAATAAGCGGTTGACATTGTACGTGATTTACCCTCTATACACATTTAAAACCCTGATCGAATGCACCAGAATCTTGCTCAACCCTATTTCTAAAACATCATAAAATGTCATTTATAATGAGATTAGTGTACTATGGCATTCGCGACTGCGTTATTGTGGATGGAGAGAGCGACTGCGAAGGCATGAACATGTGACTCTGACTGTCTAACTGGCTTATGTTGTCAATGCTAAACGGCAATATCAATCTATCTCTTTAAATCTTCAATTATGGAGCCGTTCTAATGGAAGCTATGTATATACTTTTGATCTTTATAGATTCTAATCGCATTGCTGCTGTAAAACAGGCAATGAAAGAATATCATTCGAAAACGTGCATTTCCTTTAAGCAACGTACAACCGAACCTGACTACATCAATTTCATCGTCGGTGGAGGGTG
>JANVCG010058781.1:0-38177 GCA_025505365.1 Haliclystus inabai
ATCCGATATTTGTAGTTGAGAACAGAACACAGTATGTATTCAATTGTGACGTGAATGGTATTATTCTGGAACTTACTTGACTGTGCACTTTGGTACCAGAAATTCAGTTCTTGTCTCTCAGCGAATGTGATTGATGGAGTTTTTTCTATTACAAGAATAAAATTGCTTATAACGTATACTATTTCACCTTGAAATAGATAACTTTCTTCGATAAAGTTCAAGCGATCTAAAAGAGTTTCATATGCAATGAATTATTGCAAATTGTTAGCCACTTGAAAGATATCACTCAAATCAAGTGGTCACATTTCGATGACGGACTTCAAGAAAAAGTATCTCAACTATTGAAATTTCTGAAGTATGAATTATGAAAAGTTCCATGACTGGAAATTGAATTTCAAGAAATATTTTCTTTATCCTTTGGAAATTTCTTGAGTAAAGTTTCATCGTTTCCGTCTTGCTAGCTTGAAAAAAAAAACATAGAAGGTGCTGGTAAATATACACATTTAAGACTAGCTTAATCATCAGATAATTCACATTGTAATGCCTGAGGTCAACTCAAGTTTATTATAAAAATCACACGATTTGTTCTATATGCGTTGGTGTAGACAACAAGAGAGATTGATCAAGTTATTTTTGATTAAAGGAGTCCTTTGAGGTAATGATACCTTTTGAAAGATGTATTTGCAAAGATAAAAATGCATCATCAAGATACCTGCTTCATTGATGTTTCTTTTAATGAATTCTAATTCAAGATTGTACAATTTTTTCTCTTTCTTGAAAAGTCTTCTCTGCTGTTCTGAGTTATCAGCAAGAAGCTTGGCTCCATTAGTCATTTCACCATATTTATTTACCACTGAGCGTGTTTGAGAGCATGTAGAGTTGCTATTAACATCTGAAAATTGTTCAAAACTGATTTTAATTTTTCGAGAACTGATAAAATAGAAAGAACTGAAACTTTGTTTACTTTAATATGGTCCTCTAGCTCAAAACGAAAGATAATCACTAATCGTGAATTTATGCTCTGAAAATTCCTGTTCATCGGTGGCCACTCGGCAAGAGGGAATGGAAAAGGTAATGATTCTTATACTGACAGGAACAAGACTTCATCCAATATAGCTTTCCTCTACTTATGTGCAAGTGTATTGTTCTAACCAAGATGGATTTGCATGCTCACTGGAAAGGGAGATAACTTACTATCATACTAGCCTATGGTTTAGTATGCTTCATATATGATTGAAGCAAAATAATGAAGCGAGGTTAATACTAATTTTAAAGGAATGATATCAGATACATTACGGGCTCAAGGTAGGATAAATATTCGACGGCATTAATCAAATCTGTTACCACAAATTTTTCTTTACATATCTTTTCTATGCAAAAATAGAATACTGCAACTAAATACCTTTGAAGAAAGCTGAAGTCAATGACTGATCCCCGTCAAATGTAACTAGAGCATCTTCAGTTGGACCAATCAAATCAATCTTTGGCAACGAGCTATAAAACTCACTCATGATGGTTGAATTGATCATTGTGATATCAAACACATTCTCACGCTTATGCCACTCTGGTCTCTCTGGAATTGTACTACGTCGTTCCAGCTCATTTTCTTCATTATTTCCGTTCTTTAATATTTCACTCTCCTTTTTTACCAAGTCATCCTTTTGTTCCTCAATGTGGTCTACTTCATTATCAAATTCTTTACTGCGGTCTTCAATTTTATCAGCTTCTGGATATTTCATTGCCACAGATGATTCGGCAGCATTATCAAGGAAATTTTTTCCAATGCAGAGTGGCTTTTTGAATACTATGTTAGAGCTAAAAATTGTCATATTGACATCAAGCTCGACGCAAGCACTCTTTCCTGCAGCAGCACCACCTGTCACACATATATGCTTGATACTCAATAGACTTTCAGTTTGTAAAACACTTTCTGCTGCTATTACTATCATATTGCCAACGGCTTCAGTCACAGATTGAAACACAGAAGTCATCTTTCTACCAAGTTCTAATGCAGACAATTTGACCTCCGCAGCAGCTGTTACAACAAAGTTTTGAAGATTCAGGAAAGCGTTCCTAACCTGAAGAACAAATATAGAGATAAAGATAAGAATCTAATCTTATAAGAATACACACTGATGCAGTTCTGGTTTTATGATGGTAGGACAGTGCTCTATTATAGCAAAGGGTATAAAGCCTGTCAACAGAGACCATTTCGCAAGAGCGAAAACGATAATTGTTTATCTATCAGATGTTCAATAATTCAATTTCTACAAAGCATGTCTAATTTCTAAGCTGATGAGTCGCTTAGATGATGATAAAAGACATGTAATTGTCAATTTATCGTGGCTTGAATAATCAGATTCTCAAGAATTTGCGCTTGATCAATTAAATGTTTATTAGAAAAAATTTTTCTAGCTAAAGGATAGCGACAAAAGCTACAAGTAGTCGAGGCCAACGTCTCTCTGTATTACTCATGTAATCTTTATGTGAAAAACTCTTGCTTACAAAAATATTCAAAAGTTACTTTGAACATTACTTATATTAGATCAATGAAAGCAAGAAAATGCTTAGTATCTTGTTCTTAATGAATGTTTCCAGTTACATGTTGATTATGGTAATAAAAGCGAAGTTGACAACATTTAAGTTCCTAAGAAAGAACCGAAATTACAATTATAGACAAAGAGATAATGTTGAAATACTTTATTCTATTAATTATGTGATTGAAAGGAGACCATGAGAAAAATATGGTTTTTATTTTCGGAAATTGAGGAACTCAAATTTTATCATGTTCAGTAGAGTCTGTTAGCTACTAGCAATGCTTCTACTCAAGCATGATTGAAGTGATAAATCTGTGAATTATGATACTGATAAATTAAATATTGAAAATTATGATACTGATATCTTACTGGAAGAAATATGAGTATCCTTGTAATGAGTAGCAGTATGTCTGCATACCTTGAAACGAATTTCTCTGGCATAATTTGCTACCACCCTTGCAGTATTACGAACTTGGCAACCAGCCAAACATATAGAGCTTTGTCCTCTGTATGCACAATCATTCATTGAAGGACAGCCGAACCAATACCCAAGAGTTTTGAAACATCTCTTCTTCCATCTCAAACCACTTTGACAAACTACAAAGAGAAAACGTTAAAACCTACTTCAGTAAACAAATTTTACAAATCTACGAATACGTTTATACTCGAAGTCTTATACAGAAGAGAACATAGGAGACAAATCTTGATTGATGGATGAAAATTTTTCAAGCATTGTTGAATAGCTTGATTGGACGCTTATAACCATTCAAAAATCACGAAAGTAACAACATATGCCAGCTGCAGTTTGTTTGCCCTGGTTTATCTTTTTCGAAGTCAGGATTTGTTGCTCTTCGCTAAAAGGTTCCAATATTTGGTTTCTCCACTAATCTTTACGTTATTTTTGTTTTCTAGTTGCCAAATACTTGAGCATCAATTGATCATAGCAATATACAAAGAGCTGAATGGAGGATGCGAAGATCAAGCGTCAAAATTTTAGTCTGTTTGAGAAGCGTTTGTTTGTTGCTCTTTTAAGAAGTATTGGTTACTTTTCTTCAAATATCTCTTATTACTTGGTTTTCTATCTGATTTAGAAAATAAACAGATTTGAGTGTAGCTGAGTAGTTGGATATTATTTATCATAGCTTCACTCAGGTGAGAGAAGAAAACACAAAACCCAGTTTTTCTGACTATGTTGTTAATTCAAAAAAATTATGAGCTTTACTTCTGTGAATCAAGCAGAAACTTTATTTATGCAGACCCATTGTGTGGTACTCCTCCACTTGTTAGAATGACATCGTTACAACTTGTATTTGCATGTCTCTGATTGTTTTGTACAAACACGATCTTTTTTGCAATTTTTTTCATTCTGCCATGGGGTGCAGTACATTTATAAAGCCTATTGATCAGAGCGGCAAGTCAACTTCACATACAACCTCACCCCCAGTTGCAAACGAGCTTTCGAAGATCTAAGGAAACTGATAAATAATGATACCTCCCTGTCTAGTGATTGGTGTGGTTGAATTCAAATTCACACCCATAGAATGCAAATCATTTGAATTACTACAATTACACATGGTCAAATGTGCAGATTAGCTACTTCTAATTGGCGTGGCAATCAACTTCAAATGAACCCCGTAAAATGTAAATCAGCTCGATCCAAACCATGTCAACATACTCTGAACCATTAAAAAGAAATGTAGATTTTACTAGTGATCCCAACATGCTGTTTTTCAAACAGCACGAATGCACAACGTTTGCTCTTCCTTTACCAGTTTTATTTCTGAGTTTCATTTTTAAAGGAAATTATGGCAGAAGGTTGTCGGTATTAAAACTTAGAAGAGTATTTCCTTGACGCCTTTGGGGTAGTGCGTACACATTTCAAGATTTTCCTGCAAAATTGGTTGACTGAAAAACCTCTATCATTAATTTTCTTGGCTATTATTGCAGTTTGATAGCAAAGATACAAGAAACAGGTAAAGGCAAACATTTGAGAAATTTCGAAAAAAATTATGAAAAAGGTTTCCTTTTGTGGGAGATTATTTCAATCTATATCATGTATAAGCTCCAATTTTTATACCCATTAAACTTTGCTATAGGAGGTAAATCTGTATTCTTTTAGTTTTCTTTGATGGCTTTTGAAAAGGATGGGTGTCTTTGGCAACTAATTCCTTGTTGAATTTGATAATCCAATAATAGACCTCATAAATTAATTGAAACTGTTGGACATTTTAAAACCTGAGGCTGTCAGAGATGCACATTTCTATTTCAATAATTGATTATGAAAACAAATGACAACAAAATTCGTGAAACCAGCTTTAAATTCAAAAATATATTACATCGATATTTGTCATCTGTGCAAAGTTGAGTATTTTGATGTTCCTGTGCATGATAATCTATAGAATGCTATCGAATATTGTTATTATTAGTATAACTCATTACTTCATTGGATTATAATAAATTTATAATGAAAGCTAGCGATAGAAAAACACGTTATTTTTTCGAAGATAAACACCACACTTTCGAGGTTCTGAGAAAATGTAGAGATAAGTTTGATTGTCTGGTACATGAGATGCTCACAATTAGGCAAATCAAACCAACGCTTAACACGCAAGCTGATTCTATTAAGTCCAAATTTTTTTCCTTGTAATTGTATGTAATTCCCTCATTAACACCTTGTCTTTGTAAAATCGTCTATTGTATTTTAGAGCAGAAATCACATATATAGTATTGTATTTTAACTTATCGTCCTTTTTAATTCAATTTCTTTAAAATGTCATTAGAAAAATGACGAAACGTCGCAAAATTACGTCAGTGAGTGAGTAGAAAGGAGGAAAGTAGAAATATATGGAGGACGTCATTGTATGGTAACAGAATAATGAGTGCTGTTTACAACGAGGTATTATTCTTTGTATTTGATAGTGATAATAAATAATGTCACTGCTCCAATATACATAAACAAGCTAGCTACCGAATATTGCCCTCTTCGGAGGGAGAGATATCTACCAACATGATTCCCTCTAGCTCCAAGCTTGATGCTTAAAATAGATGACCTAACTAGTTTCTTAAGTAATTTGTGATATTCAGCCAGTATTCGTAATGAGAATTTGATTGCGAAAATTAGAGAGCTATCAAAGCGGGATCATTCTTATCAGCCCTGTCATTACTGTGTGAGGATGATGGCAGCTTGAAATTGGTAACCCATTATTCATTAGTAGGACTAGCAGTTGATGAGTTACTTATTCCCTGCTTGCCAAACGTGCTATCTAGAGATTTGGGTCAGTCAATATTAGAGGCTCTTGGCTGGTGTTATTATGAAAGTCATGGAATAGCATATACACGTATGCCAAGTTGGTTTTCTTTCCGTCAAACGCCATCAGCTGTGTGAAATCTGAAAACGCTTACCTGGTTGGGGCTAAATGAGCAATCCAATCCAAAAAAAATCCTTCTCAATAGTAAGTATTTAATTTCTACTCTACAGGAACATGAATACATAAAGCGGCAATTGAAATTTTTACGGATTGCCAGTCAGTAGTTTTTATATAGATTCTGACTGATTCGTGACAATATATTCGAATATTGAGCTTCAGATCAGTATTTTAAATTTCACTCAAGAGATCAATCAAATAGATAGAGACACTTTCACTTGTTCGGAATTAGGAGGATGTTTAATATTGACTTGACGCGATGAGATTTCATCTCGTAGCTTGGTAATGGAGTTACACAACGACACAAATCCTCAAGATCTTATCATCAAAGTTCCGTTTATAGTCAAATAAAAAGCCTAATCAGAAAATTGTGAATCTTGGTAAATCTAGTTCTTGAACAAATATTCTAGACAAAAATCATATATAATCAAAGGCTAAGATTGCAAACTAAATCAAGTACACTTACCCCGACGTCTTCATCTTTGTACGATTTTCTGATTAATGGCAAAGTAAATCGTTATCCAACAGGTGAGACATCTGTGCCTCCAGTCATGCATATGATAGATGGAAGGCACAACTGCAGATATTTCTCCAAGATTCTGTGCTGCATTAAAGCTTATTGCGGATCTTTCCGATATAGCCAACTCCATCAATTTAAAAACAGAGTTAAGAAGAGCTTTTCCAATCTCTGTTGATGATTATAGAAGAGATTTATCAATTACAAGATATGGGATTATAATGATATCCATCACTTGTTTTTTGATATTGTATGTTCAGCAGATTACCGCACAGGTTGTTGAACAGTATTCGTGAACATCTCATGTCGATGGTTGAGAGATCGCACGCCAGTGACGTGTTTTTTCTCAATCTTCAATTATGGATGAAAATAATCTAGAAAAAATTCAAAACAGCTCTTGCAAAGCATTCAAATGCTTTGCATGTTTCTTATATTTGAATAAAACAAAAGAAATGTAGTTTTCTACACAGATATATGGATTGTTTGTTTTCCGACATTGATAATATTGCATGAACCTATGTTCTATATTGCAATACTGATCTCTCTACCTAGTACGATGATGTTCAGTGGAAACTTTATTCCTCTAGCTACTTCAAGCTATTCCGTTGGTCATCCATTATAAAACACGACTATTTTTTGAGGAAATTACTCCTAAAAGCTTTCTGACTAGAAAAAATGCATTCAAATCTAGAAAGATTATCACGCTTGATAAGAGCTGTCAATATCAGGCTCAACCTTGACTTTAGGTGGCCTCGAAGCAATAGTTATACCACAGTCATCAAAAACCCCTAAAGATTTATCCTTGTTTGTAGTGATTATAGATTTTAGCGAGAGATATCCCCCTGACTATCCCTGGCACAGTTTAGCAAATAATACTTTTAGAATCTAAGCTTCATACCATTTGAAATTAATAATAGAAGACGTTACAAATCAGCTTAGTTATTTTACAAAACTCAATGCTGAAATATGGAATTTATATTTCCACTGCACAAAAAAGGTACCGATGCAAGTCAGAACAGCAAGTGGAATAGAGTATATGTTATTAGTGGTAATGTGAAGGAAATCTCGATAACAAATATTCCATCTAATATTTCTTATTTTGAATTTAATAATTATAAATCTTAGGTTTTAGCTTTCTTTCTGCTATGTTTTTACAATCCATTTTTCTTATTTACTATACATTTAACCTGGTGTCAAATCTATCCACTAGCAGCGAGAAGGAGAAGTTCTCAATTTGTACCAATTCATTCTCATATAATGTTTTCTGAAAAATCTAAAAATTCACTAATAGTCGCACTCTTTTGAACGGAAAAATCTTATCAGAATATATAAGAATTACTTGGGCTATTTCAGGTGGCGGCATAGTGATTTCTTTCAAGATAGACATATTTGTGACAGTATTCGACAATAGCAAAGCACACAAGATCAAAGGATCTCAGTATTTTCCTCATACTTGTCAAGGAAATTGATGTTTCCCACAGTAACACAGTGAAACTTCAGTAGAAAAATAATAGGGAGCTTCATTAAGTTAGTTGAATGTTTAAATGGGTTCAATCATTATTATATGTATGGACTAGCAATATGTTATACAATTTCGAATAAATGGATACAGTTTTACAACAGAGTTCAGAAATTAGAAAAGCTCTTTCATTTTTCAATTTACCACAATGTAGTAAGACAAAAATATTCAAAATGATGGCTGCTTCTTTCAAATGCTACGAATGTAGTTAAGTTTATATTAATTTTATAAAACAGAACATAGTTGTGGGAACGCTTGCGAGACTTAATTGTGTGATGTTTGCAAATCAGGTGAAACAACGGATTGGAAAGGAGAATCGTTTCAAGAGTCAACTATGGTGGATAATTTGAAGATTGAAAAATTCGATTTTGACAATGAATCATTTTCTTGTTATTATCACACTTTTTTACATTTATGATTCTGGTCTTGTTATGAAAACGGCAACTCCCGTATTATGGCGAAAGAATGAGAGAAGACTTTTCCGTCGTGGTTAGACTATCGTGAACAATAGTGAACAGGATTTCAACTACATTTGAGTGGTCGATTCGTTGTCTTTACCTGCATGGATAGTGTTAAAGAGATGATCAAGTCAGCAAACTTTATGTTTAAGAGTTACACAAACAAATCAAAAAGGATGCACAAGAAAGGTGAGTCAACCAAAACACGAAATGCAGGAAATCAATCTTTATGGTGCCCGGAAAATGGAATCACGATCCATGAATGAAAAGATTTATGAATATTCTATTAAATTTAAACTTTTTAAATCTTTATGGACTACACGATTGATGGCTGAATAGTAAATTTGAGATGTCGTAAACACGCAAAAGCATGATTACGGGACTTGAGTTCCAGGATCAGAGTCGTTTGGTGCCTATAGGATGACAAAATAATGCGTTTGGGAATGATAGTTACTCGAGACAACCCTCGATAAAATCTTTCGCTCAACCCTCCAAAAGATGTTATCCTTTATTTTTGATAGCTCAAATTAAGTACAATGCACGATTACTCATATTCATACTGATGATACATGAAAATATATTTTTACTAAACCAAATTTTGCCTGTAAACTACCCTTTTTTCAACACAAAAAGAGAGACAAATGGCAATGTAGATTAGTTTCCAATAAATGTTCTTTCTATTCTGTTACCTTCCAAATTCTTATCCCAATTAAGAGCAGTTTAGCTAATTTAGGCTAGACCCTTAACACCTTGAACATTCTAGCTCTTGCGATAAAGATATTAGAAGCTGAATATTACAAAATGCACCTTAGAAGAGCATTTAAATTTGAAAATTGCTTTTGTTTTCCTACAATGAGAATATTTTCATTTTAATATGCTGGATGCATTAGAGGTGTGGGGGATATTTAATTATATTTATGAAGATCTTTATCTGAACTCGATCGTTCCAAATCCTTGCTAAGGTACGAATTTTAACATTTGCAGGATCCACCAAAAATCAGAAAAAATTGAGCAGTAACAGCATATAAGCGAATGAATGAAATCAGAAATTATTAGGGGCAGAGTTCTCCACAATTATAATGGCACTGCTCGACGAATTAAACCAGAAGTGAGTTTCTAAAATTGAAGCTCCAAGTCATCCGTCTATTTCGTTTCATTATCGTTATTGTGCAGTATTTTAATAATGTCGTAGAAACTATTTTACAGTAAAATCAGATCCACAGATGTTCATTGATATTGATCTCGGGGAAGCTAAATATTTATCTCCTGGAAGTATTAACGAATTTTTTCTATTGCAACTTACACTGTTATTTTGAATTAAAATAGAGATATGCGATGTACACATCTGTTGACTATTGATAATTGGATGCGTATATCTGAGCATAGGTCTATGTGGAATTATAAGAGAGATAACTGAAGAAATATCCACATATATTCAGTTCTTCTCTTTCAATCAAGAAGCTTATCCCCCTTCAATTTTTCACCAGTATTATCTGAATAGAATTATAAAGTTTATTACAAATAGTTTTTTAGTCAAAGAAATGAATGAAAAGCTTTCAATAGAGCAAAGCTTTCCGATTTATCTTTTTATTATGATGTTATATGCGTTCTTACCATTTATATCCGGGAATACATCAATAATAAGCTAATTCAAGACCTATTGTTTTCATGAAAAGCTTGGATCACTAGTAACAGAAGAATCCGCTTGATCAATTACAAGCTAATTAATCATTATCAATTTTAGCAGTTATACATTTCTCTATTTCTCTATTCAAGTACAGTTATCATGGTAGGATTTTAGGGAATTAATGTGGCCTGAAATTTTCTCCAGTGATCTTTTAGTGGCTGGTAATGTATTGCTCTGGCCACGAAGAAGCTCCTCCAATCCCTGAAGAAGTAAATCAATATTTATGTTATAGTATGATTTCTCCCGAAAACGTACTTGATCATAAAATGGCTCTTCACGAGTAATTAGTAGAAGGAAAGCCTATATGGTTATTTCTTGTTAGTGTAATAGGTTAGCAGAAGTGCTCCAATCTTCTACCTTAAATTACAGGAAGGTGCACAGACTCTCTGTTGCCTTACCAATTTGTTGTCAATCAATGATAGCTGTAACTAGTTTGATGTGAGTAATGTCGAGTACGAGCACCAATGCCCATCAATTGAGAAACATTTGTAAACTCATTTAGAAAAATGCCACTAGTTCCAAAAATCATGTTTCACTCTTCAAAAAACACACAAGTAAGTTCGATTGCCTCGTTAGTGAGAAGTTGGCTATTCGGCAGTTGAAAAGACTCTTAGCATACGGAGAAATTCAATTCTTTTTTATATTTTTTGCTAGAAAACGATTCAAATTTGCAGTTTATTTTATTTATTCTTGCCTTGTTAATTCCAATGTATCTTTTATAATAGGTTTGAAAATTTACAATTATATTGGTCAAATCTGCTTCGAATACGAATTCTAATAACTTCTTGTCACATTGATCTCTCATTTAGATATTTGAGTAAGAGAATCGTATTCAGTTGGACACGTGACAAATCTTCTTAAGGAATTCAAGTTGGATTCCAAATTAACTAGATATATACTGAATTGTGTGAAGTTTTTTTGAAGATTTTTTTTTCTAAATTGATTTTGTATCAAGAGAGACTTGTTCTCACCTCATGGACAAGTTTCAAAATCCCACTTCTCTTGTCTGCTTCATCACCTGGAATGCTACTCCTGCGGATCAAATCCTCCCCTTTTTCAAGCAAACCTCCCATGTAAGCAATTGTATCTCTTTTAGTATGTTCACCAACAATAGTATCCAATTGACGTTTGTAGGTTTTCATCACTTTCTTGTCGTAGCCATTGAGTTGAGTTTCAACGCTATCTGCCCAGTAATCAACCTCTGGAAAATACCATCAAAAAGATGATCAAGAGCTCAAAGTTTGTTAATCTAGAATCTATTTGACTGACGCTTCAATGTGAAATACTAAGAATAAAGTTTATACTTCGATTCTAAAATTCAATTGTAATGAAATATCTATTAATTGTAGTAGCATGCTATTTGGAAACACGCACTTGTGCAAAGTTGCTAGTAGATCTCAATATCTTACGGCATATATATTTTCCTCCTGGGAATGGAATATAATTGAAATATTCTACGTGGAGTATTTCTTTAAAAAAAAATTAAAACTTTAAGCTGTTCATAAGATTAAATCTAAGGTAATATCTTCCTACTGGAGCTGGCTGCATGTAATCTTACTAGAAAAACAAACGGTCCCACAGATTCATTAGTAGTTTGAATGTAACGGAATATACAGTGTTTCTCTTTTTTCTATCTAAAAGAGCCAATCAAACAATAAATTATCATGTAATCAATTTAATTTTAAAAATAGAGTGGATAAGACATAATCGAGTTGATTCAAGGCATTTCGTTTGGCCAGCTTTAAGGACTTACTTGATTGTGCTCTTTGGTACCAGAACTTGAGCTCTTGCCTCTCTGCAAATGTGATGTTCGGAGTTTTCTCTATTACAAAGGAATTCAATTTGAAATGAGTGTTTTTTAATAGCTTTCAATTTTTTATTTATCATACAATAGATGGAAATAAATCCATTGAACTCCCATGAGACCTATGTTTAAATACAAATATTTTAGCTTACCACCATAAGTGCCATTCGTTCGGGAGACTAAACATATTTACTATACCGAGATTTGAATGAGGATAAGCAGTCTCCAATTGGGGAAAGATGTTGATGATAATTAAGTACTTGAATAGTTTAATAATAGTCCAACAATGAAAACAGCAACATTTGTATGGATAATTAATCACGCTCTTTTTGCAAAAAAAAATTATAATAGCGGGCTAAGAAATTCGAGTAAAATCTACTGGAAAATGTGAAAACTATGATACTTAAGTCATCTGGAGCGTTGTGGATTGATTTTAATGAAGTTGGAATAATTAAAGCATGTTGAAATCGAGGAGATATTTTTGTATAGAAATCTCCTAGGTTATTGAATAACTGATATGAACAATATCCAGGAAATGAGAGCAAGAATCAAAGTACCTGCTTCATCGACGCTTTTCTTCATAAATTCTAACTGCAAGTTGTACAGTTGGTTCTCTTTTTTGAAACGTCTTCTTTGTTGTTCAGTATTTTCAGCAAGAAATTTAGCTCCCTTAGTTATTTCATCATATTTATTGACAACTGAGCGTGTTTGAGAGCATGTAGATCTACTGTTTTTATCTAGAATAAAGTAATATTGCACTCATTAACCCCTAACATTAAGATCTTATATGCAAAGTAAGCCTTCCCTTGCTTTATACTCCCTCTATTGCTCAATTGAGAGACTACAAGTAATATTGTACCTTAATTTTGATTTTAAATTGCGGAAAACTCATCTTTTCTTGAATCATGTCTACTTCAAAATATGAAGAGGAATAGATTAATCTAGTTTGTGCTGCAAAAAGTTATTTGAAGCAGCGAGCTTCTGCGATATGATTTCACATACATAAATTATCAAATCCTCTTTTGCAAACAGCCATGCCCAAAATTATACCAAATATTGTTAATTTTCAAAGGCATTGGACATTTGAGTCCCTCTATTATGGGTAGAAATGTAATAGAATCTCATTTTGTATTCAAGAACTGTGCACACTAGATGATTTGATGTCGTGCCTTTTGAAACAAAAAAGATGCTTTATGAAAGATGGATTGAGCTTGCTACCATCCAAATAAATTCATAGCATGACGAAGTGAAGAATAACACTTCGATAAGATCACCTATAGTGAATTTAATTCTATCAAAACAACGATCTTCACATTGCTTCAATATATAACTGCAATAGTAGCACCGAATACCTTTGAAGAATGCTGCAATCAAGGAATGATCCCCATCGAAACTCACTAGATTTTCTTCAGTCTGACTCATAATATCATTATTTGGCAGTGAACGATCGAATTTGCTGATGATGGTAGAGTTGATCATATTTATGTCAAAAATACCCCCATTTGTGTGTCTTCTTGGTCTCTCAGGTATATTACTACGTTCTTCTAGTTCACTTTCTTCTTTATGAGCACTTGCATCGACTTCTGCTTCCTTTTTAACCAAGTCATCTTTCTGCTCCTCAATATGGTCCACTTCGTTATCAAATTCTTTACTTCTGTCTTCAATCTGTTCTGCTTTGGGATACTTTCCTGCTACAGATGACTTGGCAGCATTATCAAGGAAATTCTTTCCAATGCAGAATGGTTTTTTGAAGTTTATTCGTGTTGTAAAAAGAAACAAATCAACATCTAGCTCAATGCAAGCACTCTTTCCTGCTGCTGCCCCACCAGTAACACATATGTGTTTGATGTCTAGAAAACTGTTGTCTGTTTTAATACGTTCAGCCGCAATGGCAGCCATGTTGCCAACAGCTTCAGTAATAAATCGAAATACTGTAATCATTTGTTTCCCTAATTCCAGTACAGCAATTTTAATTCCTTCTACTGCATTTATGATGAAGTCTTGAAGATTGATGAATGCGTTTTTGACCTAAAAAGCAGACACAAGGATGAAATACACAGATGCAATTTTCTTATGTAAAAACTATGGATTTTAATGGACTATGTTGATCACACAGGTGAAGATGTGGCATAAGCACTAAGGAGAAGCTGGTAATTGGTAAGCTACTTACGATGCAAATATCTTTGTTTAGAATAAATTGCTTGTAGTTAGAATAACTGTAGTCGTTATGTTTATAACACAATCATGCTCATAACGCTTCATTTTTATAAAGATATCACCAGACATCTTAATTATTTTGATTTTCAATAGAAAAGTACAGAACATTTTATCAATTTGAATTGAAATGTATTGACTGAGTGTCCAAAATATATTGCATCTCTTTAGGACTGAAATTTCGACATTTAACCAGATTTTGAAACAATTTTGAAAATATGGTATATCATTTAATTTGAAACATTATCCACCTTGAAAACAACTTCTTTTGCCCAATCAACAACTGCATTAGCAGCATTCGTTATGTGACAACCAGCCAAACAAAGAGCACTCTGCCCTTTGTACGCACAATCACTGATCGATGGACATCCAACCCAATATCCAAATATTTTGAAACATTGCTCCTTCCATGTTAAACCACTCTGACAACCTTAAGACATAAAATGCAGTTATACAAATGGATTTATCATTCAATCAGCTAATAACCCAAATCTACAAACAAATCTTCATTCATTGCTTATCTTATATTGATCAAAGCCTCTTCAAAGCATAAAGTATTAAGTGATTGTCAACTTGTATTTACCATATAAAATACAACCCAAGAAACACTAGTCTGTTGTATAATCGAGGTAACCTACAGAAATCAATAGTTTGATGTGTTTCACCAAGATGCACAATGATCCAAGATAGATATTCGTGAGAAATGTAGGCAAGGGATTTTGTTTTCGACTTGAAATATTCAATAGTTAAGAGCGTGAAATAATATTTTTGACTAGACGAGATACAAAGCTCAGCAACTAAAAGCCCGATATTTAGTTTCTCCATCTTGACTCACAATTATATCTTGGACTTACCATTGATAATAGCTGAATGAAGTTACATATTGCTATTGTTTTGGTCCATTTATTGAGCCTATGTGTGTGTATGGTAGGATTCATGAATACCAAGCAATAATGTTTACACAATTCACACACAATTATACACAAGACCATAAGGTTTCTTCAACTGTCATCAACTATTGATGAGCACCCAGGTGTATCCATATAATTATCTATCAAATATATTTGGAATGGACTTTAATACAATCGCAATTTTCATTGTTAATTGATTATCATGCAGTTTGATATCTATCATTAGAATGATTTGAGCCAGAAGCTTTTTCAAAGAAGTATTTTACTAATAAATGTTGTAAATAATTATATTATTTTGCTCTCATTGATGCAATTAATTTGATGAAATTCTACTTTTAACTCTTACTATTCGTTCCTGGGAGATCAGGCAAAGTTCACTTGCTATGTTTGGCCGTGCAAACAGGAATGATGAAGGAAACATAAACAGGGTTGGATCATCATGCTCAATCATGCTCAAGAAACTTGCATTATAGCAAAAAAACGGGCTTATCAATCTTCATCATTTTTTGAAGTATTTATTTTTTCCCTCGATTTTTATACAAACTTAATCCATGTAATGGTGTATATTCGTGTGAAAAAGGAAAAACTCTTATCCGACTCTCTGTTATTCTAATAAGGCAAAATTACCTTCTGGACATTCTTCATCGCAGTTCTTCTGATTATTAGCTGCTGCTTGTTTCATTTTATCTAGTAGCTCTTTTGCTAATTCCTTTTTAGTATTTGCAGCCTCTTTCCGCATCTCCATATCTCGTGCTATTCTCTTCTGCATGGCATCTGTCGCTTCTTTTACTTTCATAGCTTTATCAGATAGTTCCTTTGCCTTACGTTGTATTGACAGCAAAAATTCAGCTATCTTCTCTCGTACAATAGTCAGATCACTGCTTATACAACCAGTAAACTAAAACAAAAATAGAAAATGAATCTTGTTCCTTTGAGTTCCAAAGCTGTGTTGGTATTTTTATCTAATTGAAGTCATACAGTTTTATTTATCTTAGGATGATATATTGCTTTTAATTGAAGTACCACTTCTTTAGATCACGGCCAGCCCATGGCTAGAACGCATTTTGGTGATTTTGTCAGTAGCTATCACAACATTGACGCTTAATGGCGAAATGACTAAACAACTGAAGACCTCTGCACATACTTAATTATTCATTCATATTATCGAATAAAATATCAGCAAAAACGAAAAGAAAAGTAGCATGTGATAGTTAATGGGAAGTATACCACAATGCATTGAAAGTCTAAACACCCTTGTCTCAAGCTGTAGAAAAGGGCGAATTCCTAGGTGTGATCATATTTCGTAGTCATCAACGCTAAAAAGTATATCTTGTTTTGTTTTTATAATACCTGAAGTTACCACAAGCATATATTAAATAGGAAAGAAACTCAGGTAAAAAATTGCAATATTAAAACCAATTGGATATTTAAATACTCCTTTGATTCAATACAGAGGTTGGGCTATAATTTAAATCACCATATTTGCAACCTACTGCCTCAATCACACAAGAATAACGTACCGTGAACAATGCTTCCGCCAAATTTCCATAGTTGGCAATTATTTCAACCGAGGCTGTGAAGGCATCAAACATCTTTCCCTCAATGCGCATGTATAAACGATCGTTACTGACTTGAATGATAACTTCAGCACCCAAACCAACAACATAAATGTATCCTGAAATATTGAAACTAACAAACACGGGATTCCTGCTAATCTCAATGTCAATCTTTGGTCCATTTTTGTCGTCTCCTTTGCTCTTTTGAATGATTATGAATTCGTCTCCGATGCTAATCGGATCAAGGTCCATAGCTAGCTTTAATCTTCCATCATTAAACTCTAGCTCTCCAGCTATTGTATAACCAAGTATTTCGATCTTGCCTTTCAAGAACAAGCCTTTCTTCACTGTAATGTCAAACTTTTCAATCTTTTTCTCAGCTGAAAGAAATTATGTAATCAAACGATAGTCGCAGGCTCCTAGGTACATCATTATAACGCAAGACTTGACATAGATGCATGATAATGGTAAGCCGTGTAGTGTAACTGTCTAATGGACTACTTTTGTAGAAAAAATGATACAACTTACTAGTTTCAGTAACATGTGGTTTTTCTAATCATATTTTTAATCATCTACACCTATTCCTGAAAATAATTGACAATCTTCTTCGCATAACTTCTCTTGGATTTATTATTTTATTTTTTTAGCTCGCATTGAATAATTACCCTCTATTACGAAAGCAAGGCTGCTTATCCTGTTAGACCATTTGAGAACCTGTAATTAATTTGTTTATCTGTATTAGCAAGATATTATAATGAACCAAGATAGAGAAACTAAATTTAATGTTTTCAATTGTTTTAAAGACCCCAAAATATTATCTCTATCTAGGTTCATTGTAACATCTTGATATTAGAATATCCCCGAAAAATTTTTAGGATTGATTTTTCGATCTATACGCCTTGTGATTCATAAAATAACCTCCAGCATTAGTAGTTTGGCACTATATATATTTGATAATTCTTAAGTTTGAAAAACCTTTTCCACTTTTCATGTTTACAATCGATTACAATGATTTGAAATATGAACCCATCTTGTACTGTGTCGATAGATTTTGTCCTTTTTGCTAGACTGGTAAATAAATTTATTCTGCTTAAGCAATGGAATGAAATATCTACATTGCCTACATGATGTGTATTAGATTTCATTATTCTTATTGATGGAAGGTGGCTTTTATGGATAGCATTCATTTGAATTGAGTAGAATAATATTAGATAAAATCAATGCATGTTTACCCCTCATTGCTAAGGCTTCATTGCATAAGCAAAATTTAAAATGAGTATTCTGAATTAGCTGCTGAAATTCAATAATACTGTAACATATGAAAATGTATTTTTGGTGTAGTTGACTGCTGAAAGAAATATAACCATATTTGAGTATTCCGAATTAGCTGCTGAAATTCAATAATGGGTTTCACAGATGAAAAATATTTTTGGTTTAGTTGACTGCTGAAAGAAAAATAACCATATTTGGGAGTCCGATGTGACATTCTGTGATTAAAAAGAACCTGATTCTTGATTCAAGTAGCAATAAAATGACGCATATCGACCTGAGTTTGAGCTCTTTAAGCATCCACGCTGTTAGCATATTATAATTCGTGACTTACTCAAAGCACCATTGTATGAAAATACCAATCCTTCTGGAAAACCTGTATTTTGAACAGGTTTACTTGAGGAGATATCCAAGTCAAAGACCTCGGAGATTTTTCCAATTGTTATCTCACTTATGTTTCCATAGATATAAGAATTGGAAGGCAATGTGGTATCAAACCCAAAATATACACTTATTTCAATCACGTTTTCCTCGTCGATTTTCCCAAGCATTAATGTGCCACCAAAACCTAAAAGACAAATCGATAACTAAAGGCCTATAGTATTTCTGATATCAAACTCGTAATGTAATTTGAATTTTAGCCTTATCAATGAACGATTTCATTGCGAATATCCCCCCTTTTTTATTGTTGACAATTTCTATTCTCTACAGTCACATCATCAGGGAATATTGTAAAACAAGCTTTGAAAGGGCGATGCAGATGAGGAGTTTGCCTGCATGCACAAGTTCCATTGTTTGTTTCTCACCGCGACGTTTCACGCTTTATTATTATAGATAGTATGCTCCACAATTTTTTTGACAGACAATTTTTATTATAGTACAGTGATTTATACAGTGTGTATTTTCCTCTTACTTTACATCTGTAGTAGATTTTACACTTTTGGGACATATCAAAGGTTTACTTGAAATTAGTTAACTTATTTAATAAAGTGTTACTAGTATGTAGGTTTTCGAACAAGAGTTTAGACTCTGAAGAAGACCTATTTGAAATAGCCTTCGGATAACCTCTTTTCTAAAAGCACTTACCAAGCATTAATGATGGCTTTTTGAATTGAAAGACAGCTGAAACTGCTAGATTACCAAATCCAAGCCATTTACAATCAAACGGCTTTTTCCACATTCCATCCATGGTCAATTCTAACTTGAGCTGATTTGAATTAGCTTCGATGAGTCCTGAGATAGTTAATATCAGAGTTTCTGTTTTGCTATTTTCTATTTCGCTAGAGATTGTACATTATTGTTGTCTCAATATCACATTTGAGCAAAATTAGTAGCTTTTATATCAATATCAAAAAATGAAGTTTTTTTTCTCTGCTAAAAGAGTAACAGTTTCTCAAATTGAGTTGATTCTCTTTGCATCTCTAGACAGAGTGGCTCCTACAACACTATTAATGAAGTGATTGCATAAATGAAAAGATACTGCACTAGCACATTTTACATAGAAATATCAACAACGGAAGGAGGCATATACAAGAATAATTCCTGCCACATATCAATTGTGATCTAAACATGGCTAAAGCACAATATCATGAGATCTTGATCTAAGAACCTCACCACTACACCAAATTTAGTCAAACATCTTTGGGACACACATATCAAATTATGCGCAGAAATAAATGATATAAAACATATAGATATATCTGATTCATCTGATTTATTTGATGTTTTAAAATGGATGTTTTCAACTTACAAACCTGTGAAGGTAATTTTATCACTTTCAGAGATTCGATATTCCAATGATGCTTGAATTTGAACGGAGGAATTTAGCCCAAAAATAATGATTTCCAGTCTGGCATTTGTAAAATATAGGTTACCATCTTCGATCAAACGTGTATCTGAATCTATGTTAGCAGTTATGTTGACTTTGTATCTTCCATAATCTTTGCTGAATGCTCCCAGTAATGTTAGTTTAGTTTTACCCATTCTCTCTCTGATGTAAGTACAGACTTCGTCTCCCTTACAGCCCTCTTCCGTGGCAGGGATGTTGAACTCGGCTTTGACTGTAACTCCTGGAAATTAAGCATGTCACTACTTAACTGCTATAACGATAATTGAAAATAGTAGAAAAATTGTTACTAGTTATAGCGAGGAGTTATACTTGGAGACTTCTGCAGCCTTAAAAAGACCAATATTTTTCAACAATTGTATGTTTAGAGGAAATGGTATATAGAGGTGACGGGAGTTTATTTTTTATTTAGTAGAATCGCACGAGCTCAACTATCCATTCAAGGTTAATTGCCCGAACTCGAGAATCCAAACGAAAAACCACACGAGGTCCAAAATGTTCCTCTCGCTAATTAGTATTGAGACAATAATAGCATGGTGCAATCAATATTGGGTATTCAACATAAAATCATCTATCCTGGTTGCTTTATAGAGGGGAAGGACAAATAGCATAAAAGCTAAAAGCTATTCAGTGAATTTGCTTCCCTACTCAAACGTATCGAAGAACAAGAAGCTGTTAATCTCTAATGATGTGAATTATGATAAATCGCTAGTTTAATTTGTGTGATATTTATCTGCCGTGTCATACAGGTCTATCATGATATCCACCTTTAGTTTTCGACTGAAAAACAGTAGATCGACTGGTTATAATTGGGTTCACTCGATATTCTTTTGGGCCTTGATCCAAATTTCGCTTCCTATTTGCTGTCTGTATACTTAGATAGGATTCTCACTATGAGGCATATAACCATATTATTATGTAAGTCTATATTATTAAAATGGTTAATACTGGCCTTTACTAGCAGGAATGATCAACGCATACCTCCTGCTACAGCAATTGATTTCATTGCATCATGAATAAATTCCATTTTTGTTATCTCACTTTCTTTGGCTGTGGTTGTAGATGTACCGGCTTGGGGTGCTGCTGTTGATGGTTTCGGTGTTGTTGTTTGTGGTCTATTTCGTGCATTTCTAGTTCGAGAGTGTAATCTGAGTTTTTGTGGGCTACGGTTGTGCTTCTGGAGTGCACCATTTATGTACCTCTTCCTTGTTTTCGTACTTAAACTACGAGTTGCTCTGGAAAACTTTGTTGTTTTCTTGTTTCGGAGACTTCCAATTCTTCGTTTCAGTCTTCTTCTGGAAACTTTTGCTTGCTCATGTATTCCACGAGCAAACTGTCGATTATATAAAGCTTCATCTATATTTCCATTGCCCATGATTATTTCTCTTTTAGGTCCTGTAAAATGATAATATTTACAAGAACTAAATTTTTCAGTGTGAAACATATACAATCTAGCTTACAAATCCTTAATAATCTAGATCAGAGTAAAACTCCCTGTTACTGGACAAGATAGACTATACATTTGTCAATCAAGTAGCAAACGAAACATTACTCAGGCATTAATTTATTTTCAATATTATAAAAAGTGTACAGCAAAAGAAATATATACCAATATCTCTCGTTTTAGATTTCTGAATAGCTGAGAAATAAGATGGATTGAAAGATGATATCAGCCTTATTCCGTTAATCTAAGGTTTGTGTAATAATCAGGTCTACAGCACCAATCGTATAGTACATACATCAAGATGATTAGATCTGAGAGAGAAATCGCTTATCCGGTGAGGAAAACTGAAGATATTGATTTCGATTGACTTTTTCAAACTAATCAATAAAATTATTTGGTCCCATTCATTGACTCTTAGGTGTGTGAGTCTCAGTCATGATATGTATAAGCAATGTCATTGTATCGCTTATCCAGTGAGGGAAACTCAAGATATTGATTTCAATTGACTTTTGCAAACTAATCAATAAAATAATTTGGTGCCATTCATTTACTCTTAGGTGTGTGAGTCTCAGTCATGATATGTATAATCAATGTCATTGTATTAAAACTCAAGATGAAAATTTACTTTTTCTGACTAGTCACTCAGTCGAAAACTGGTGATTTGAGTGAATATTTGAACTCCATGTTTTTAGATAAATTTCCACATAAGCCCGTGAAAACCACATTGAATAATCAAGACAATGTAATTTCTTGCACCAACTCACTTGCAGCTTCCTTTTTCTTTGCGGCAACTTCATCCACACTCTGACTCAATCCATCATCTTGTGATGCCACAACAACAACTTTAATGGAGAAAATATTTTGAAAAACAATATATACCTTACTAGTTTCTATAACGCACTAATAAAACATTTGCTGTAAAAGGTAAATAGCTGTTTTACTTCTGTTTCAGAAATTGGTATATAATTGAGATATAGTACTTATCTCAAAACACAAAATATAAAACCAAATCAGGATTATCTATTGCACTATCGCACATAGATCTAATGAATAGTTACTCAATGCGTTGTATTTCTTGATCTGTAGTATTGGATTTTTATATAAAAAATATGAGCTCTTTAGCTTTAGGATTTTCTATATTGATACAATTACAGCTGAAACTTGTTTATTTAGATAACCTTGTAGAACGCCCACCTGTCCACAATGGTCATATCATACTATTCAAATTCTATTCTTTATAGAATTCAATCTTTCTATTCAATCTTTCTATTCAATATTCGACCTTCAGATCATCATAGCGATCATATCAAGAATCAACAGTGACCATCAACCCTATTATTGTCTTGGTGCTAACACTGATAAAGTGATGATGCTGTGTTCTGAGAGTTTCATTGTTAGCAATCAGACGAACAAAGGATTCCACGTCAATTCGTGAAATCGAATTGGAGACGCGTCCCCAAATTTCCAACATTTCTACAGCAAAGTTGCTGGTCATTTGAGCCTGTTTAATTGTTTATCAACAAGAGTAAGAATTATTCAATTCAGCTTTTCTAGCATTAAAGCTCTTTCCAGAAACGTAATGTTACTGTCATTCTTACCAATATCGATCCCTGACAGCCAAGCACCTGTTGTTGTTTCCGTTCCGGTTATTGTCTGAATGATATCATTAATGCTAATTTGATCGAACTTTATACCAAATGCCATATTTTTTTGCCCTGATTTAGTCCATACCACTGCTTCGAAACTCACTTTGTCAAAACCATAAATGTACGGTGTTCCTGCGATCCTTTTGAGAAAGGGAAGATGAAATTTTAATATACGATTAATAAACTCTTGATTATTATTGCAGATATTTCACTACTTGAATATACCAGAACAACTTTCTCCGTGCTTGGTTATCCTAACCCCATCAAAATATTGAAATATTAATCCAACAGCTTGTTTCCTGCAATTTCGTTCAATTTTGATACAATTGAAGAGTAAGCAGTTTTTACTAAAGCCAAAATTGAATGCAGATTGAAGCCAAGTAAATTAGAAGTAAGCGGATGCTTACAACTATTTCTTCTAATCTCATTCTAAAGATTACATTTTCTTGTTACGAACAAGCGAGACTTTGTATTGTCCCAAACATGAATATGACGATATTGAATGGCAAATTATAACAAAAGACCTATTCATGTCTATTATCACTTGTATATAGATAACTTTGTATTGGTAAAACGGAAGATGATAGCTGCAACATCTCTATTATCCAGCTTTCTCTTTGCAAACGAAAGACCTCTTCTGGACAAAAATATGACATTATCTAGGCGCCCCTATGGTTTTTTCGGCTGAGTTATTATTGCTTCCCAAAAAAAATATAGAGTTTATCTACCACAAAGAGGGAAAGACTTTGCAATGTTGGTGATGGGTTGAAGCTATTTAATCCTGCTTCAATATTACCCTCCTATTTCAGAATGATACAGACGTAAATGTTTTGTGTCTTTTTTTTTCAATAATAATCTACTATAAGCGTTCTACAATTTTGGCTAACGTATCGCATGCGGATACCAGAACTGCTAGTATGATTCAATAACGTTTATTGAAATGTTAGAAAATGTTTCAGCCACAAATGATGCTTCCTGGTTAAAACTGACATAAGGAAGTTCATTGATTCTGTGCTTATAGAAAATTTGAAACTTAATAGTAGGCTATAAGATATAAGGATACAATTTCAATATCTAGACTTTTTTTAACTATTGTCCCTATCAATCATCACCTCTATACATTTTCCCGGGACATGCAATGTATTTCAATAATATAGTCAATGATACCTGTAAGTAGAGTCTTCTTTCCATTTTGCTTCCAATAAAAAATCTTTGATCCCAAAGTCAATGACAGATGCAAATGAATTTTGCAAAGACCTGTAGCCATTGAAAGTTACTTTACTCAGAATTTTTGAAATAGGTAATACAGTGGCAGTCAGCTTTACGTTGTGATCTTGACCTTCCCTTGATATATTACCAGTGTATACTGAACCATCGACAGTTATGTTAAATTCAATATTGAAGTTTACTTTCTCTGTCTTATTTTCTTTCTTCACTTTCGCTATCAAATTATTAATTGTCACAAATTCGGGTGAAAAGATTTCAATCTTCTTTTTAATAATTACATCAACTTCTAGACTGCCATCCGTACGATTATAATGAATCTTATTAAACTGTATTTTTGACCAGTCACTGAAGAAATCAGATGTGAAAAAATCATCTGCTACTTGGGAGATACAAGTTATGATTTCTTTGGCAGGCCAAACCACTTTCTGTGGAACAACATCTACTCCATTTCCATCAATCTTAACTGTTATCATCGATGTATCAGGGAAGTCAGGAATGTTTGGTGCTTTAGAACATTTAAGAAGCTTATCTTTCAACTCGGAAGAGAAATGAACTGCAATACCTTTAGGTATCGTTGATGTGAAATCATCATAAAATACATCTTTTAGCACCCCATCGAGAACAGGTGTGGATATAATTAAAATCTCACGTGACGATACACTTGCCACAACCTGTATTTCCAATCCTTCGAAAAGTTTGATTTCAGGAAAGCCTTTTATGTCTGTCATTGACTCAACGATTTTTTTCAAAGAAGCCTTTGTGCTAACTTTAGCAAAAAAAGAAACACTGAAATTGCCATGCTTATCTTTTGAAACCATTGCATATACTTTCAAGTTGATATCAGTCTTAGTGAATAAATGCTCTGTGTATATCAAGTATTGACAACTCTCATCCTTTTCAGTCACTGCTACTAATTTCAATTCTGGAATTTCTGTTTGAAATATTTCACGTAGGTTGTCCTCTGTGATGAAGGATAATACCTCATCAGTATTTTCTTGTCCGAATACCCTATCAACAAATGTAAATGGGGATGAGTTATTCAAAGTTCCTTGATACTCTGCATGTGTTTCATTTCCTGTCACAGATATACTTGTTTCTGCGAGACCAATGTCTAGCTGACCGTCAATTTTGAAAGTAATCTTTTCAACATTATTGCTAGTAGCAACCGCAGTGATGTGGATGACTAATTTATAAATCTTCAAATCAAAATATCTTATCCCTAAAGATGATTCGCTTTCCATTTCGTATTTGAATTTTCCTCCATCAAGCTTTGTTATTGCTACCTGCTTCAGATCCTGCTTTTCTTGGGAGAAGCTACCAGGCAATGATACAATTTTATCTTTGACAGTCATAGATAGTCTTTGAATCACTGCATGAAACTTAGGAGTAAAACCATTTCTTGATTCCTTAGGTGTGATTATGATCGTTTTGTTGTGTTCTCTTGCAGTTACAGAACCTGTTCTTGTACTGAATTCCTTGCCACTCCCGATATTTTGTCCAAATAGCGTAGCTGTGTCTGGTATTTCTCCTCGTTTTATTCCTAAGCAGAAGAAGTAAATTTACGAAAGAGATTCAGAGGACATGAAATTCTGAAGAATATTCACTAAAAATAAATATGAATTTCTCTAATATTATGCACATAGAATACAAATCTTTGGGACATAGTTTATCACATTTCACTGCAAATCAGTTTCGAAAATGTCATTAAGGATATTATTCAAAATGATTGGTCCATCGACCAAGTTCTGAGACAACGTTGACTTGCAAAAACTCTGAAATTATACAAAAACATGAAGCTTAAGAGTCAATCTCTAGGTGCTATTTTTTGTAGCCATTTTATTATGGTCTCCTTAAATTTTCTCTCTTATTAAATAGGCACATCGACATAAAAATTGCATTATAGCCCTTTATAAATACATTGTCACTCATATTATCTATATATTTTCATTTCAAATGCGTTGCCTGATACAGCGATATATATATAATATTTCCAAGTACGATTTAAGGTTAGGACATGTTTACATACACAATCATAATATGTTGGGACACTGTAGTCCAATAACCTGGATTACATAAAACTTTGTGAGAAATAAGGAATTTTTTTCATAGAAAAATCCTTCCAATATCTACCATCCCATACAAAATTCCTCAGGTAGCATGAATTGCCATCAACGATTTTAAAACATTCATTAATCTGAACATGAAGCCAGCTTTCAAAACATGTTGTGATTCTATTACTTGATTGTAGTAATTAGATTGTTACCTTTTTCTTGAGACTGGAACAATTCATTTGTACTGGGAAGAAGTTGTTGATCATTTTTCATTAAATTGTAGTCCATATCAAACCGTTCTGAAAAGCAACCAATTGATTTGGTGCTAGCGAAAATCATTGTTATCCACAATATCCAAGTTGGTTTCCTCATATTGGAAGTATCTGTGATAAGTAGAAGACATCAATCGTTAATAGGGTTATGAAATTTAAGCATATCATTTTCTGGCCAAATATAAACTCTCAAGAGCATTAGACAAATTCTGATTGTCATATAACCCATTTAGAAATATTTCTGAAGAATGTTCGTATTTCTATAGTAAAGGAAAATTTTGTTGCAAAGTTTTACATGTATGAATTTTTTTGTAATGCTTATTTCTAGGTGGGAAATGGATTCATAATTCACTTTCTCGTATTCAGTATTGATAATTCCACTTGCACCCTAGCGTATGACTTAGTTTTACACCACTGCATCTACACTGGTATATTGAAGAAAACAATGGTCAGAAATCCTTCTTCCGTAGTGATGTAAGCGGTCCGGCACATTTATTTTATTACACAAAGTAGAATAAAATAAACATCAATAATCGAGCATGACCTTGAATCCCAATTCAAAACTGTAATATAAGCAGCATCTGTGTTTACTTGAAAAAACTACTATTTAGTTCCATTATTTTATACAGGATTTTCGAGAACTTCGAGGCAGAGTGATAACGATCAGAAAAATTCCACATCTTTGATTATATTTCATAAATGACTTTCTATCCGATGAAACCTTTTTAGTAAATTTTTGTCTAATTTTCTCTCCAGCTGGATTTTGACTTTGAAAGTTCACAAAAATGGCATTACTGTAGATGCATAACAATGGAGATTAAAATTTTTAAGTGTTGTTCATTTATACAGTTCAATTTTGCCACTTAATATTCTCATACCTATACAATTCTATCAATTGTACAATAGCTTATTTAAAATAAGTTGATTATTCATTTGATTCAGTACGTACCTTTTAGATGTCGATGAGCAATCTGATATCTTCAGATATTCCTCTGATGTAAGAAGCTCATAATCCCATGAAACGTATTCTATATATTATCTGAAAAATTCAAAATATCGCTGTATTTAAAAACTCAAGTCATAAATAATTGAGTTGCCACGTTTGCTTAGACTGGAATCATTTGACCATATGTCAGCTATCACTCAAAAGTTGACATGTCACATTCAATTTTTTTAATTTGAATTATATTACAACATATCCAGTGAGTTATTTACCCGTGACCCGTTGACGAAAAGATAAAGTTGCCTCTTCAATATCTTTTAAATTAAAATTGCAATTAAACGAGTGAGGAACACACATTTCAAACTATATGCATGATTGATTTTTTCCAATTAAAAACGGTTTGTAGAGACTTACATCATAATCTCGGTTTCAGAGACTCAAGCAATAAAGTTTGAAAGGAAATCACACGTAAATAATCGGTTTCTAGTAAAAATCGCTATAAACATCGAAATAAATTTGATGACACAAATATTTAAGGATCATCAACCAAGATTTTAGAAAAAGTTTTTTGTTGATGATAGTTCTAGATAAGATATTATACCATGTAGCCTGATTATGCTTTCACTATTTTTTCTGCATTTGTAACAGTATTTTTATATCAAATCTTGGGTACGTCTATACTTCGATTAAGACAAAGTTTTATTCCGAGTGCGTAAAAGCACTGCAACCTCCTGTACAAAATCTGCCAATGTACTCTTTAGAAAAGCTGATTTTAATTGTGCATTTTAACCTAAAAATGGGATAATTTGAAACTTTTCTGGTATGCAAAACAGGTCAAGTATCACAATTGGGGTCACACTTGGAATGATTGCGACTACTGTCTTGGAAAATATCACAGATTATCTCGCAGACTATTTCCCAAAAGCATTTTTCCCAAAAGCAAGAGTTCTCCGTATATACTGAGCTCTATAAATTAATCAGTGATTCTATTTGGCTATGTATTATGTTGACAACACTTTACATAAAATTACAGTTTCTAATTTAACAAGAGCTGCCATCGTTTAAAGGTCTTTTGTTTATATCAAAATACTGCGTAGTAAAAGATGCTAGATAAGTTTATAAGGAAGAAAAGAGCAATTCTATGAGTCAGATTTAAAATATATCGATATTACATGCTGCTGATAAAAATAGCAAGCTTTGACGATGTAGAACTGCATTATTTGAGCTGAAAGTTTGCTTAATAAGCTTTCAGATTTCCTCCATGAATTATCGACTTTAATTTTGTTGAATTTTAATCTATAAGTGGTGAAAACGATCCTCAAAGTCGTATAGCTATAATATTTGCAATATCATAGATGCAATGAAGTGGCAACTAGAGTATACAATTTCTTTTGCAATCGGCTAGATTAGAATTTATATTTGAATTAACACTCAGCAGGTGATAATTCTGCTCATTTTTTTTAAGAGTATTATAAAAGCTTGCCTCAAGTAGTAATTATTGGGTCAATGGTGATTTTCAGAACATTCTACTGTTTATTTCTACTTTCGTAAAGCAACAGTTTCGAAGAAATTGAAGCTTGGAAACATGGAGAGAAAAGAAACAGACATTTGAGTTCCTAAAAGGACTTTAATCATTTGAAATCAGATGAAATGTAGTCCAATTTAGAATTTTTGAATCTCGAGAGAGACTCTATGCCAGTTCTATGCTACACATTTTTTATGTTATTGTATTATACGATAATTTAGTTTGATAGAGGAATAGAAAGATTTGGTCTTCATTGTAAATGCTTCCTTTAACATGCTGCCTTGAAGCTTCTTTGGCGTAACTGTTTCGCTTGCCAAATATCATTGATTGCATCATGAGCATCTTCCAACGTCACGTGCTCATATTCAAACATTGAGATCAAATCCTAAGAAAAAAAATATTTTTATTGAGTTGATAAAGTAGGGTTAGAAGGACTAAAATATGTAACAGCCATATTGGATAAGTGTTGGAAATCAGAGCCAGATTTCATCTTGAATTCATGAGATGACGAAAAATTCGTCGTTCGTCCGATCGATTACAATTCTTCATCGAGAATCGAGTATCAGTATCAAAGCAATCTGCAATGGTTGCTGGTCCCTCCAGTATAAACACTTTACAAAGTGTTACACAATGTCAAAGTAAATAGCTACCAATCTGGATAAAAAAGGATGAGTCAAATATAATCATACTACTCTAAATTTCACGCTGTAGGTTGATCATCAGGCGTAACGCAAGGCGAAATACCTGCTGATTGCCTTACCGTGTGAAAATCGGACAGTAGTAGCATGGAAAGCGCAATTACCATGCTTGGATCTATCGTATTATAACTCTTAACCTATAAATGCCAAAGTTTGTGTGAATGAGTGTATGTGTGTATATCTTCCCAGTCTCAATTTCGAACTTTTTGAAAGTTTTTCCAGTCAATCTAGGTAGGATAATAGAATTTATGCGTCATTGAAAGTGTCATTTTAGATATCATTGAGGAGGGCATAAAATGTTTCATTTCATTACGTGCCTTTCATGGCAATAGAAATAGAGCTCTTCCCTTGTTTTACTTCTGCAGATTCAACCTTTAGACAGCAAGCTTTATCAAATGCCACCTCTTGACTTTAATCTTTTTTTATGTTTAGAACTTTAATTGTTGTTTTGTAACTCTGAAGGCAAGTTAAAGGCAGGTTGTTTTTGCATTTTGTGTTGCACAGAAGCACAACATTCAACT
Organism: Haliclystus inabai; assembly: GCA_025505365.1. NCBI lineage: Eukaryota > Metazoa > Cnidaria > Staurozoa > Stauromedusae > Haliclystidae > Haliclystus > Haliclystus inabai. The sequence goes on from JANVCG010058781.1 coordinate 30,071, forward strand.
TAACTTCAAATCAACTTATAATTATCTAGAATTACTGTAGTAGTTTTATTCTGTTTACTCCTCTATTCTTAGTGATGATAGGACTCGGTGTGACGAAAACAAAGGACCGAATCTTTACTTTTACGTAGAGAGTTGTTTCATCACTACGAAGGCAGGTGTGGGGAGATCAATTTTGCATTAAAGCACTATATTCTACCATTGCTTTGTCTGTTATTAATGGAAGCTCATTTTTCAACTAATTGACCAGTTACAATTACGAAGACGTTGAAATTCAATCAATACAATCGAATTTTTGCTGTAGTATTTTATAAATGAAACCTAGACACAAGGAAGACTTCCATTATTATTGGCATTCAATTTTTTGGACGATAAGTTATCATATTGGTATCCGTAATCTTGTGTAAGGTCTTCCAAAGAAGGAATTTAACAAAGTGACATGCAAGACCGAATCAATTTTTTTATCAATCAAATTAGAAGATTGGAGATTTGAGTTATTTAGATAATAAGTAGGACACAAGACAAATTAACATCTCATGTTTTAAAATTTTGTTCCCACTAGAAGTCTCAATTGGTTCATCCCATTTTGGATGTTTGGAAAGAACTTAACAGTAAAATGGCTAAATTGAGGTTCGATCCCTCATAGAAGGTGTTCTACGAAGTAAATATTTTACATCTTATAGCACTCACTTTCCCAACAGAATCCACTCCATCAAAGTCTCTTCGATTTGCATTCGATTCACTTTGCTTATTTCTGCTTCCAAGTGCCTGGAGCATCGAATCCAGGTAGCCAATCACAGTCAGATTTGAATTTACACTCTCTGCATAGTTCCTAATCTGATCTTTAACAACTGCCAATCCCTCTGTGTTTTGAACACCGAGAGTTCTATAAAATCTTTGGAACATTTGGTCATAACCTACGCGAATATCAATAATATAGATGTGTACTTTGATGTATATGGCACGTATCATATCTTTAGAGCTGACTCTTGTGATTAAAATTATGTTTTTCAACTTGATGTTGTCATAAAGCAAAAATGAAAGCGCACACTTTATTAATTGAGGGAATATTATGCTTTATAGCGTATTTCAACTAGATTGAACAATTGCAAAAAGTGTCAATGGCATTTTTCTTAAAATAGAGATGATAGTGGTGCTTCTCGTGTTCTGTTGTACCCAATAGATATTGATACTCATCCTTCAAATAATCTACAAAGCTTATTCGTTTTCAAATAAAGCTAGTTGGATGTGATGTCATTGTTATCTAGCTTCAAAATCATCAAAACGATGAATATCGTGCTATAATCGTTCTATTGTCAATTTGTGGCAGTCATCTCTAGGCCAAAAATCGTGAGAACCCGGCTTCTTTAAAGAGCATAGGGTCACTTTTATAGCATTTGATTGTCATTTATAAGTGCCATGCCAAAATAATCTGCTAACAGACTTCTTTAAAACATGATCATTTCGTTATAATGAAATAGATATGATGAACTCCTTTTTTATGTATACAATACCTTGACGTGAATGATCAAACCAGAACGACATCTCTCTCTTGTCAACTGCTGACAGCCTGACGTTTGAGCCTACAATTTGAAATGCAAAATAGAAAACAAAACATTTCTATACGATGAGTTTGTATTGATAATTTTGAGCGAATGATAATTGGTTTATTCTTCTAATCAGATGCGCTTTGTGTATAGCTCATCTCTCTTAGTGTTTGTTTTTTATCAATCAAGGTATCTTCATATTCCGACCTCTGAAACCCAATAATTGTACTTAGCCAACCAGCACTCTACTCCTTACCATCATTACCATAGAAAAACAATGGCTAAAAATTATCCTGTAGCTGACTTTGTCTACATTGGATGTTTGAATATCAATCGCAATCCAATACTTACTATTCTGAATTAAATCAAACTGCTTTGCATTTAAGTCATCATATACATCGTCTTCATATTGTTTTAATGATCTTTTGGCTGTTTTGAAAGACTTTGAAATTCTTTGCAAGGTATCAGTGATCTTTTGATAGGTTAGACCAGCAGATCTTCGATTCTCGCATGATTTCAAATTTGCACCTGTTATTATAACAAGTTCAGGATATTAGATATCTCATACAGTTATGTGATTGATAGCAACAACCAATTTCTTATAGTTATGTACAGTAGGAGGAAAATTTGGGAAGAAGTAATGGAAATTTACGGTAAGGATGAATTCCTTCTGTGCAGTTTTGGAAATGAAGCACAAAATACTATATTCGAGATGAAACATCATGTCACCTTACATTACTTTTTAAGGTGACATAACTTGAATATTTAACATCTGTAGTAATGTTCCAAAAACGTTAGCGAAGATGCAAAGCAAAGTGTTAACAAATCTAGTCAATGTGAAAGCGTGAGCCAATATTACTTAATGATTGCAAAAGTTATGATATTGAATACATCGAAGAATACTATTTTCAACGTAGTGAAATAGAGCATTCATTATGTGTATACCACGATTTTATAATCTTTTCAGCTATTTTGTGTAGCTTTGGACAATCTATATAGTGTTTCCATGGTGAGAATTGAATAAAATAGCTTTATTCTTTGAATAATAGCTTAATTCTAAGAATTCAATAATAGCTTTTAAAATTTCCAAGACACATTGATCATAATTACACTGCATTTAATCTACACTTAGAGATATCGACATGCAACTTTCTGATTAATATCAACTGAACATTCTTCACAAATAAAACATTGCATTCTACTCTCATTATGATCAAGTGATTAAGAGATTAAACGCGTGAATCAATCCAATCGAAGCTGTATCATTTGTTTTCAGCGACTAGAATAGTTATGTTCAAAACATAGATAGTCCTCCTAATGCCTCCAAACAATGCTATCGAACTTGAAACACTAACCTGGATAATACGTAGCGTTGAATTTGACTGTTTTTGCTCTTGCAATGTTATCTCTCAGCTGCGTCAGGGAAGAAGAGTCGTGGTTCCATGGAGCAGACGAAATAAATGCTTCGATAACATCTGAACCTTGTGTTTCTATATTGTGTGACCCTATTTCAGTAAGATGCCGGAATTTTTCATTCATATCATTGACGCTTATTGAGCTTCTCTTCGTATTTGCAGTGTTGTCATCACTTATTGAGAAACTATTAAACTGTTGCTCAAGATTCTTAGAAAGTGTATCAGCACGCTGTAGTAAAGAAATGTAAGCCTTGTCTTTCTCAGCAAGACAGGCTTCCATTTGTTTAATTGCATACCCTTTTAATTCAAGCAAGTGTACAACCATTTGCCGCTTGAATGTTCCATCAAAACACAATTCGTATTTTCCTGAGCGACTATTTCTAATACTTATGTCGAATTCAAAGCATCTAAAAAGGCAATGAATATTATCAAGAGGCCATGAAGATTGAATTGGTAAGATCAACTGCTTCCTCCTCTTCTTGAGAATCAAGAGTAGAAGCAACCACTGTGTTGATGAATGCAATTGGGAATCTTCTTATCAATGTTCACTTTCTATGCCTAACTACATCTCACTCAGTAGTTAGTCTAACAATATAGTGTTTCAAAGTGGAAAAATACTCCGGATATCATTGTATCGTCAACATACCATGATTTCTGTGGTTTTCTATGAATAATTCATATTTTGTGGATCTCAAAATGGTATGCAAGACAATTAGGCTCACAATATCGAGCTTGGGAAGTAACAGTGTACATCAGTGGCGAAACTGCTTGGCATATTCAATGCTACAGATCAAGGTTAAGCCAACAATTTATTCTGATAATTTCTTCGTGTCTGTATATTAGCGATAGTTAGAGTAAAGATCATGAGGAGGGATAAGCCCGTAAAACTTATCAAATAACTCAATATTATATAGCAGACCTAGATTGTCGAAATGAAGACCGTTTCAAAAGGGTGCCCTCTGTTAATAGGTAGCTTAAACATCAAATACGCAATAAAGCGAGCTTAGTCCCTATAGTATGATTGTCTAAGAGATAGGTCTCAACATCTCTGTATTCAACGTAGAAATTCAGTGATTTTCCGTCTTAGGATTGTATTAAGCATGAAGCTCTGAGTATGAGCACAAAAATATGACATTTTTACTCTGTAACAAAATTTTTCTGCTCTAAGAATATTACAACAAGGACAGACATAATATTATTATATGACGTCTACCTCCCTCGCGTCATTTTTTCGTTATTTAATCGAAATTTATGAACGGCTTATCGCGTTTTAAGTAGCAAAAGTAACCCCTAGCAAAAGTAGCGTCTACCTCATATAGCTATCACTAATTTAAAAAGTGCACAATGGAGGAGATCAGCCTGATAAATTCTACTGTGTGTTTCTTACGGAGACGAAGTTTTCACTTTACTTTTATAGATAATATTCACTCGTCTAGTGGCCAGAGACTTCCCAAAACTTTTTCCCATATACCTTCAATGTTATTTTAGGTATTATGACCCTGTATTGCACGGCAAAGCTGTTATATTTAATCTGCATGAATAAAAAAAACAAACAAATGGAATACCTATTGTTTAATTCCATGATATCTTCGGTGATTTTGGTTCTAAACCACATTACTGTGACAGTTTCTGTTAAAAGACGACCTTCGAGCTGACGGAGTTTGTTATAAGTATTATCCACACAGTGATGAATATCATTTGAATACTTCTCTACATCAGCTAACAGTGTTTGAAACTGAGTTAATTGTGTTGATTGTTGGAAAAAATTATTGATCTTTAGCAGATGTTCATACTTTACCAATAAAATCTAGGAAGAGGAAAACATTGATTATTAATTCTATGCTACTTACCTACATTTCCATTTTCATAAATATAATGTTTCATGACTTATTCCTTACTCCATTTATTAAAACGTAGTTGTGATCAACAGTCTAAACTTCATTGCTTCCAGTATATGAGCGTTATTTTGGAATCATTATCAGCCAACTTGTCATATAAACTTCATGCGAAAAGCTCATTTAAATAGAGTCTCAAATATAACAATTTTTTTCATTAAATGGAAAAAGTGAACTTACTGATAATGCTGTATTTCTAAACCGTATACACAGTTGACAGATTCCCTAGAGGCCATCATACTACCAGTTAATGCCTAACTGTATGAAATATTTGTGAAATGCTTTCTGTTAAATAATACTTTCAATCTTTCATTCAAAAGGGATATTGAACATTGCTGCTTTGTATTAATATTTTCTTCATACATACTTATTTTTCTGGAAATTGTAAGGGATAACAGTTAAGCGTTCACGTTATATGCAAAATAGTTTTTTTCTTTTTTTTTATCCAGAACAAACTACATAGCTGTGATGAATACTTTGTCTCCCGTGAACTAAACTATACACGCGTCTTGATGAAGTGTGTATATTCTACAGCATATTGAAATTTTGCGTGACATTCTGATTACATCATAATGACCAAGATTTGACTCAACAGCTTTATTTCCTTCCAATTCTAGAATTTCATCATCTTTATCCATATTTAGCATAAAAATTCCGAATTTTTTATACAGGCTTGAAAGCACTATAGAGTAAGGCAGAAGCTATTTTGAAATTCTTTCCTTAATATAGGAAAATCCTCTTTTTCTGTAGTTTCAGAACTACGGAGATTTTAAAACATGACTTATAGTAAGTAGAATTTTGAGTCTTTGCATAATAGTAGTCTGCCTCACATATACCATAATCCGTGTCTTAATGGTTGACCATTCGCTACGTCAACTATCCTACTACCTAATCATCTGAAGTATTAATATACATAACAAATTATGATTTTATCGTTGATCACCCTACTTGAATCAATCATAAATTTGAAACATTATAACCCTGAATGAAATTTTGATTACCCTCGCAGCATTCTGTGTCGATACAACTGCATTTTGACTAATAATCTTGTTTGCCTCGCACTGAGCGACAAGAGCAAAATCCAGCGTCTGAATTGGTAGTGTTTTGAAATGGAAGGAAGGTACTGACAGTGAGTCACTAGCTTCGAATGCAATCCCATGTAAAGTTTCTGTCGTAAATAAAGATATACGTTAGACTAGGATTTTTTAGTATACGTGAGAACAATACTTTGTTTTCTTAATCATTACAGTGGAAGTAAAATGAGGGAAGTTTGAATAAGTGAAATTTCAACTTCTGAAGTCTCATTTGCACAATCAATATATTGTTTTGGTGAAGTTTCGGACAAACAGTTCTGAATATGTTCGGTTAGATTTGTCAAAGTCATGACTAGATCTACAGTAGCTTATATTTTTTTATCTGTGTGTTTTATTAACATGCAGTCACGTGGAAACTATATATCGGAGAATTGTTCAAGACAATACCGGCACTGTGAAAACAATAGAGCACAATTGTGATGACCAGTGCACCTACGTAATATAAAAAAAGTATACCAGTACAATGGCTATTTTATTTTGTGCAGAGCTGTATAACAAAGGGATCTGAAAGTGGGAGTTGTTCAACTAATCAAACTTTCAATCTTAAAGAGATCACAATATTTTGATCACAATCAACTCACTTTCTCTTTGTCTTCCTAATCTCAAGCAATCCTGATGCATGATCTCTTTACCAGACTCAATGATGGCAGCAAGATTCAACAACTCATTTTCCATGTTTATTAGATCATCTTTAATTTTATTGACTTTTTCTATCGGTGATTCTTGTGGATCTGCAGTAAGATGTTGTACTTCACCAGTTCTTTCTAAGCTACTTTCCGCCAGTTTGATGAAATAGTCAACAGTTGGTTTCATTTTATCATTCCTATAAATTCTGTGTGCCTGATTGAGTTCTACAGAAATCTATAAAATAGAAAACCCACTGAACATTATTGTCACCCGTATTTTTATCATCAATTTTTCGTGGTATGAAAATTTCATGGTGATATTCTATTGGGTATTCATTTTTCTCGGAAAATTCGTATAAAACATTTGAGAGTTATTTCGATACAACAACAAGTTGGCATTAAGATTATGATTGTTGACAACTTTCTGACTTAAACTTACTCTGATATTTTATTAAATTCAAGAATTTATACAACCCTTGATAGTTAATTGTTATCAAGTTTCTGATATACATAGGAGAAAAAGAAAGAGGCAGATCGGTGGCAGATAATTGAATGAACAAATAGTTTAGATTTTTTCAAATTGTGAGAGCTAACTACAAGCCACATAATAATAATTTATGTTCAAACCTCGTTTGGTACCATGATCCTAATGTATTTTCAAAAAACAATCAATTTATTATACATTTGAAGATGTTTCATGCTAGATAACAGCATTCCTAAAATCAAATAAATAGTCTGATGAACATATTGCTTTCAGCTGCTCATCAGCTATCTAAATTTCAGGAGGGATTGGAAAAAAAACTTATTAAATAGGTATATAAAAAGTGGGCAGATATCACAATTTTTAAATCATGAATTGAAGCCTGTGTTTTATGTGATCTTTCAATTTGCCATGATATTCAGAAATACATGATTATTTTAAGCAGGAACACTATTTAAGAAGTTGCTTTTTTTCAGGATAAATTTGCTAATAATGCTGTTCTTATCAAGAACTTAATGCTAGCCCCGTGGACAAAATTTTTATGCTTATAATAAGGATATTTATGCTTGATTTGAGCATTCAAGAGCTTGAAAAAAGTTTTCACTTTTTTGCTGTGTATGCATTTTCATCACTTTGATTTTTTCTAAATTTACCTCCGGTTGAATTTTTTGAAAATCAGGATTTAGTTTGAGTTGAAGTTCCAGGTCGAACTCGTCAGTCTCTCCATACCATGGATTCTTTATCCTGTCCATTGTTGTGCGATAAACATTCCCAAAAGAGGTTCGAATAAATACTGAACTCAAATTTTCTATGAACCCTAAGCAAGCGAGTCTGCCCTCAATAGAAGTAGCACCATTTTTCACCATCAACTGAGGCCCTTTTCCATCACCATTTTGCCCATCAAAGACAAAAATTTTTTCTGCAGCATAAATTATCCCAATCTCACCACCAAAATGATGATCCAGTGTAACACTGTGTTGTGAATTCAATGGCATTACGCTCTGAGAGAGAAGTCTCCCTTCAAATGTGATACCTTCCATATTGATTCGTCC
>JANVCG010058782.1:0-16557 GCA_025505365.1 Haliclystus inabai
AAGTCAAACAGTACCTGTTTAATAACTTTACACTTTTCATTGCCTCGCTTTGGCTTTGTTAGAAGAAAGAGGTCAGTAAACAGAAATCCATAAACATCCGACTGAAATAGATAAATCAAAGACTATGTATAAGAAATCTCATCATACAACTGTTCAAATGCTCACGTTTAGTCAGAAATCTAATACTAAAACAGGCGAAAAACTAAACACATTCTTAGAACCCATTCTAAATAATTATTATTTTAATAAGATAAATCGGTTTTGCTATCTACGTATATATCATGTGTAAATATTCTTTTCTGTTGATCTGATATGGAACTGCAACAAGACGATCATAAGACTTCACAAGATATCGAAAATAAATTAAATCGACAAAAAAAATATTGTTATAGTTTTTTAAAGTTTTGTTAACATTCTCTATTAAATCAAAGCTAATAAGAACTACAAGTAATTTCAAATCGAGAAGGGCTATTTCACATTAAAAATGATCAATATTGATTACGAGCAGATGTTTTCAAGATAATAGCAACAGAACTGGACTAATATGTTGACAAATCAATAATATATTTCTTAACATTTCATTAAATTTGAACTTTCAAGCGGAATAATAAATCATTATTATTAATATTTGTAATAAAACCATCTGCTCTTTATAATTATTGTATGTAATTAGATCTAAAATATATTGATTTAATATTATGGATTAATAGCATTTGAGAATTATGAGATCTATTTTACAATTCAGCTATTGCTAGCAATCGACCCGTTTAACAGATAGGAAAGTTGCAGTCTTTCCCATGCCACACGATAACATTTCAGTTAGAAGTGGTATCACTACAAACCATTTTGATAAGATATAATCATTAGCAATATGCTGATAACTATAGCATACGTTCTCTGTAAGATCATTCGAATGTGTTCCTATAGTTGTGATTGGCTACTTAACACGTATCTCTCACGCCCCTGCTATAGTGACCCGGTTTGTTAAAATCAGTGAAGTACCAAGAAATTGAGCGAACGTATTTATTCTTTTTGAAATACTAGATATTTGAAATTGTTTTGGAAGTTTTACAGATGTTAATCTGAAAAAACGAGATTGGAACATTCTCCAGCTGTTTAAATCACATTGCTATCACACCAGGGATACTAAACTTTCAATAAGAAAACTGCTGACTCCCTGTGAAATCAATAATCGAGTAAAAGAGACCAATTAAATTACGTCCATTCAATGTGATCGGGTGCACAGTTTTCGATGCCTAATTAGATATTACGGAAATAATGTGTTCTGCTTGCGTGAAACATCTATAATTCATAAATGTTTATTGAAGTATTAAAAGTAGGAATCATTTAACAAAGGAATGTTTTCTGATCGTTGATTGGTTGAAAGTTTACATTAAACGTCAATCAAATACCCTCTACAATATACACAGAATAAAAGAGCAGTGATGAATTTGAGATTCGTATTGATGATTCACTGAATGATAAACCATTGACTTGGCTGTTGTCATCAACCTGAAAAAGAGTATTGAAGTGGAGAAAATGGCGTTGAGGGCAAATCATGTTTCGCCCGCCGGTAGCCGAAAAGAACTGTTAGCTTTACATACTGTTGTCAATATACAGTCTGTGTTGAAAACATTTGAAGAATCCAAAATAAAATGGGGCGAACAATGTTACGAGAAAATAGTGCAACGAACGAAGCCATTATTTCGAGTAATGAGAGCATTTGGGTTTATGTATGGTGATCCGTTAGCCTGTAAAGCTAAAAAGAAGCCCAGAAAATTAACGAAATATCTCTCAATTATTTACTGCACAATCATCTGCTTATTACTAGTCATGAACTTCTGCAGAACGGTGATCGTCGTACTTGAAAATTCGTTTCCTGAAATCGTCTTTTATTTATCACTGTCAGTATTTGGCTTCCGAACATTAACACTGGTGGTGTCTTCGCTCTACTTCAGCAGAGGATGTAATTCAAGCAAAAGCAACCCACCCATTCTAGGCCTGTTTTTACAAATCAGAGCCTTTCTAATCAAAATACCAAAATTCGACGCAAAATTTGACAATCGCATAACTGCAAGATCAAAATTCATGTTCGTTCTTTGTATGGTTTTATTCGCGGCAAACATCGTTGTTTGTATTGGAGTGGTTACTATAGAAAATCTGGACACTATGCCTCAACTGCATAAACTGATAGAGAATATCATGTGGCCAATGAAGATTAATGTTTCGGCGAAGATTCTATTTGTAGTTGTTATGGGTGCTCTTGGTGCCATCTGGGTCTTGCCATTGGCGTGTTTTGCAGCCATTTGCGAAGCACTTCACTATCTCATGGATAAGTTCTACGATTCGCTGTTATGTCCATGTGTCGATGAAGTGGATTCAACGTGGAAAAATCCACGCAAAATGCGGGTTCATTACAGAGATCTGACGGAGATCGTTTCAAAAGCGGATCGCTTGTTATCGTTGATGGCATTTTTCATCTACATCAATGATATTGTTTTAACGTGTCTCAATCTGTATGCTGCATCTGATCCCAAGCTAGAAGCGCCGATGAGAATCTTATCGTTGTTTTGGGGTAGCGTCAACTGTGTCCTGATGGTGGCCATGTCATACACAGCCTCAAGAGTAGCTGACAAGGTTTGGTATTACTGTAGCACATGGATAGACAAAAGCTATAATTTAAATTCATCTGTCTGTGCTGATTAACGATAGTAGCAAGACAGCCTTTAATCTTGCAGTACAACAAGCTATATTTGTTTAGAAATCACTTCAGTTGAAAATCTCATTCAGTCTCAGCGTACAACCATGTTGCTTTGTTGATCTTCAAGGCAACAAACAATTTCTTACCAATCAAATCGAGCCAATTAGGTTTCGAGTGCATCAGTCATTACCTATACCACGAGATCAAGTGTAGGGTTACGCCAGTGTTAACAACGTAGTGCTGTGATATTGAGAAAAGGATTTTGATTTTTCGATATTTACAAAGAAATGTTGTAGCTGATAAGAATTGTATTTGTCGTAGGGTTATGAAATGGCCAATGTGCTTCAGGCAATCAACTACGACGATGCGATCACTGATCATCAATCAGCAACGGAGGTAATGAAATCAAATAGATTACACAGAAGTTGATGATTATTCATGACTTTTTATGAGTTTGAATTTATCAACCGGTTTATTTCCACGGTAGTTGAATCTGCTCGTCCATGCTGTTGGGGATCAAAAAATCGTCATGACAATCGGACAAATGATTCCACTGTACAAATCCGTCATCATCTCGGTGAGCTTGACATTAATCTAGACTAAAGTTTTTCCACCCTAATCTATTTGCTTGTAGGCTGAACTATTAGCTTTTAAAAATTTTCAACCCCCACCCCCCTCCTCCACCCTGAGCCAACCAGTGTCCACATACAGATGACACTTGAGATCCAAACAATTTGAGTGACGTTTTAGTGTGGGAAGAGATACGCAACGTTCTATTTTTCATTTCAATCTTGTTCATTGCTGCTGTGAAAGGAAATTCTATTACGTGAATTGAAGGAACATATAAATTGAGGCTTGCATAGACCGTGAGGAACCCTCAGTTTTGGACATAGCTTAAATCGGTACGCCCACGGTACCTAATGCCATACTACACACTTAAATGGTGCATATGCTATAAAGCACCCCTGGGAATCGTGCACTGTCAAATACTCATAAGCACTTTATATTATGAATTTTAAAGAGTCTAAAGGGACCAGCAGCCTTGCTGCAAAAATGTTTGAAGTCTGGGGCACGAGTTCAAACTCTTTTTCATGAAATGATGTCGAACAGTTTGTTTCTCCAACTGTTAACAATGACATTTTCGGAATAGAGCGTCATCACCTGTTCACAACAAAAACAATACCAAGGCTGCTGGTGATTTTAGACCCTGTTAATTATCCTTCGATGTCCAATCTACAATTGAATTCCTTCGATATGTTATTCTGATTATGAATTATTATCTTTTAGATTATAGTAACCATCATCACGTACTTCACATTGTTACTTCAGCTTCGACCTACGTAGCGCAATACAAACAATATGAATGTATACATATATATATAACTCTTAATATCTATCTCACTATTATGTCATGTTTTATAGCATGATCAACGCCAATTTGTAAATTTGAAGATAGTAGCTAAATGGCAAGATATTGAGATCAATGTAAAACTCACCCTTCCTTGCTTTTCCACGATTTTCAAGGGTCCTTCTTTCAAAATGCACCGTGGTTTGTCATCTGTTAAGCCAGGGATACGACCACGAAGGTCCAGCGTACAGTGTTCTAGAAGAATCTATGCGAATAGTAAAAAGCGGTCGATAGTCTCATTTTGAATAATCTAACGTTCGATTCTAAATACAAATCATCACATGCAGGCAGTTTCTATTCAAGATTAAAACAGTGGATATGAGTAAATCAAAATATGGTAGCGAAAGATCGATGGTGTAAGGTGGAGATCAAGAATTTCCACTGTGCCAAGCAAGAATTAATCATAAAAAGTTAGAGGTAGAAGCCTAGCGTTTGAAAATTTCACACAAGTCAAGATACATTTCGAGATAAACGAACCTTATCCATTTCATCGTTAAATGATTCAACTGGTAAATATCCATCCAATCGGCTGATGACGTCATCCATCTTTTGCTCCTCGTGTCTTTTTCGTAAAGTGTTGTTGATTAAAGCAACGAACTCTTCCACTTTGCCGATCTGAAAAGTTCACAAAATCATGAAAGTGAGGCTATATCAACTTACCATGTTAAAAGAATCAAAACTGACTGAAATCAATTCACCTAGTGTCATGATTTACTAGAACGTAGCCTCGATCGGTTGCAATTACTGAGACAGACTTAACGTACTGACTGTAGTCTTCAATTGTTAAGATAGAGAAACAGCACCTACCATTGTTAACAGAGCCTCTCTTTCATCGTCATCTTGAGTCTTTTTCAAAATGGCTTTTAACAACAATGGATATTTCGTAACTCTTTGCATTGGTTTCACCAGTAAATCTGAGAGTTTCAGTCGATTGCATAATTTATGATTTTCACAAAACTGAAAAATGAAGAATATAAAAAATACAACTGCATTCGATCACAATTATGTTGTGTAAAGAGTAAAACAAACATGTGACGACCAGAGGAGCAACAGATCATTACGAGAAAGAGGTAGCTACGTTTCGACGTACTGAAACTCACCGTCAAATAATCTCTGAAATTGGCAATCTTCCGTTTTGCTTTGTGATATTGCAGACATGCAGGTTCTTCAAGACAGTAGTCCACGTATGGATACAGAAGTTGATCAAACTAAAATCAAAATTAATACGGTCACAATCACGTGACTAGGATGGGCAACTAATTCAATAGTGTGGAGATCTTTGGTTAGGCCGCTTTGTCTTGAAGCGTTCTGTAGAGGCTGGTGGAGCTGTTGTCATTATGATGTGTGCAAATAGGAATATTGTATATCACCGGAACGGGACCTATTTCGAAGGGGTCAAGAATGAAAACTTTGAAGCAAAGGAGCAAAACACACTTCAGTTATTCGTTCGTATTGACCTATTAACAGTGAACTGCACTCTGTTTGTAAAATCAATGTCAAAAACAACACTACACTTACATTATGAAACGCTCTAGCTAGATCAAGAGGTGATAACAGTTCCCTGGTTGATCGAACCTGAATAGGAAGAAAAACACTCGTTTAAATCACATTCAAAAACAAAACGTCAGGGTGACCCGAAGCCTATCATGTACCCAAGGCAGGCGAAGTGCGACTGTAAAAAGGAGGTTCCCGAGCAAAGATCATTTCCTTTCGAAGTACACCGCGAGGCAGGGGGCATTATCCGTTCATTCTACTTAGGTCATTGTTGATAAAAAGATCTAGCTTTACCTTTTCCAAAACAGGTTTGAGATGACACGTCCATAATTTCACATTGGCATCGTACACTTCTTCAATATTCGAAAACAAATTTACAGGAATAATCTAATAGATAAAATGACGAACATAAGATTAAATAAAAACACGAGCTGTGAACAAATTGAGTATAAAGCAGCGTATGGGTACATCTTACCTCTGTTAAATACCCTTCACTTTGCACATTGCGTAAACATACCAGGAACACCTAAACGAACAAAGTAAACAAGAGAATGAAAACCACGCTCGTCATATTGCAGCTGAACCTAAAGCATCCTTCATGTGGTTCTAACAGCCATATCTCTGTGCACTCTTTGTTCAGCCTCCTTCAGCTAGATGCATACATATTCAAACAGGGACGTTCCAAGGAGCAGGGGAGAGCAGGGGAGATTGAATGAAATAGGCTGCAGTAAGAGTGAATTTTTCCAAAGCTAAACAAACAACCCAGAATAAACAGGATCGCAATCAGGATTTGAAACGAAGATCCATGCCCCTAGTCGATGGACGAATGATTAAGAGAAACAGATAACAAACATCGTTCAAGTGTATGTCTCTGCTCCTTTGAAACGATATTGCGTACTGTTTTATTGTTTAAAATTGTTTTTCGGTTGTTTAACAGTAAGCCTTTCGAAGCTGGCAAGAAACATCTCCGCACAAGTGACGGTGTAAGCAATGGCCACAAGAGAATTACAAAATGTTGCACTACGTACGTGAATGATTGCTCGTAATTTCTCAATATATGCGGCTTCAGTTGTGAGTAGTTCCCAGATTGCTTCTTGTTGGTCACGTTGTTTCTTTGTGATCCCCTAAGGATTAATCATTTTATTAAAAAGTCAATTAATGAATTTAAGACCACAAAATATATATATAATTATCTATTTGAAAGATTTAAGCCATTATTGAAATCACCGTCAAGCATCAATTAAAACTCTTACTATTATGTTAAGTTGCTTGGAATAAACAGCATCAAAATTTGAGTTGATAGTGAAAGTTGTGGTCAAGTACAGATTATCCAATTATCTGTATATTATCGGTATTGATAATTGCATCACTTAAACCGATACAAACATCGTTATATTGAGTGAAAAACAAACCTCTTGTTGATCGATTACTAACGTCCAAGATGATTCCTTAATAAAAAAAAACATATAAAATGTTACAAAAGAAGTCATGGTCAAGAATTAAATAAACAAATAAAACGAATTATAATATTTTTCTTTACCATGAAAAAAAATTCGTCATCGTTTTCCAGCATAATCTCTTCCTCCTCCAAACCATAAACACTATAAAATTCTAGTAAGTCTTGAAAGGTTCTCACATAATCCTAAATAAGCCAAAAACAAAACGCCATGGTGAATTTCTTCGAATGCATTGATAACCACGTAATTAAATAGGCGGTACTTTATGCAACTCATGGCGTCATTTTATATATGAAACGGGTGCCCAGTATTGTTGGGCAGGTGTTTGTATTGACTGATACATGGATAAGATCTAGAAAGTGAATCAAAAGTCGGACAGGCACGCTGACTTCCTATATACAAAGTTACAAACTTACAAACAGCGTCAGACGTCCAATAACAGTTCGAAATTTATTTAAATAGCTGACTTCTAATGCAGTTTAAATTCGCAGGTGGCTAGCGAAGGAATTATCAGTAGTTATAAGACAGTGGATAACATCGAGTCATAAATTAAAATAATCTTTTCCAAAACAGATGACGTACCTTCTGGCGTTGTCGACTAGCCCCAGATCTCCTTCTTCCCGGTAAAGGTGCGTTATTTAATTGATACGAATTAGAATTAGCATCGGTTTCCCCTAGGTAAGCTAGAATGTTCTTTTTACCGCGATTCTAAAAGGGAAAACATGGATGCTTAAGTTTGTGTAAACCAATAAAGAAATGCTTTCCATTGACTAGATTATTTATTTATTTATTCATCCTTTTTATGCAATACTGTGAGGCAACATCAAGCTAGCACTCAATTCTATCAAGTTAATGTTACGTAATCAACTTGTCTGGATGAAGAATGAAAGACTGAGTTAACCACAGAATGTTCTTAAATAGGTGCACTTGAATGTGACATCCAATGAATTGAACATGGCAAATATGATCAGAAAATCTCTCTATGCGTAAAATCAACATTCATTCTTGTAATTTTCCAGTTTTGTTTCATAGTTACACTTGATTGCGAAAGATAGGATAGTAAGCTATTGAAATGTTGGCAAAATGTAATTGGAAGGAATCGCTTTGAAAGGGCTCAACAATCAGCTATCTCAATCTATTATCCGTTAGATCATAATCCGATCAGATTAATGTCACTTCATAGCATGGTCATCAGAAAGAGGTCAGCTGGTTATCGATTATTAGATGTACACTGTGTGTCTATCAAAGCCAAATAATGAGCTCAAAACCATCTCATTTCGATACCAGATGTAGCAGAAAAATGGATTTCAAAGAAATGATAATCCAAAACTGTGACTAAGAATGAGATCTATCAGACAAAAAGAGTCACCGATCGTCTGTCTATCTTGTAGCTGCGCACCTAAACAACGTGAATCTAGAGTATTATAGAAATGATGATCGCATACAACGTAGTAATTGAGAGTAACGGTAGTGTGTGATGTAGCACATGTGATTTCTTCGTTGGTACTCTACACCCATTAAGCCCATGTTGGCAAAGAGTGGTATATTGATACCTCGTGATAAATACATCATATAACGAAAACAAGCGTATCTCAATGAGGCAGGAAATAAAGGGTCTCTCAAACGAATGTTTACAATTTAATAGTACTTGAATAATTTCAATGGCTGATAGTTTGATACAGGACTTTTAAGCTGAAAGAGAGAATTTATGTTTTGCGATGGTCTGTTGCATTTCAACAAAAAAAGAGCTACTCTATTCATATTTTCAAGTTTTCCTTCCAAAGCTTTATCATGTAGATTTCTAGAAAGCACCATCAAATAACGAGATAATAATTCAACCGTTTCTGTATAAATTGGAAACGGAATTGCTGAACATAAATTGGAAAGAGCTGGCAAAGTGGCTACATTCCCAGCGCATTCACCGCTTCCTGGTAAATTATAAATGTTTTGTAAATTTTTATGGTGATCACAAATAATGAAATTGTTTTAACAGTGGAGAGCATGATAATCAAATTGGTGTTGAAAATACTATTGATAGCGACAATCAGGTAAGGCAATATATCAGACTCAACTCAAGACAAACCTGACTTTCAATCGTCCACTAGGCTCACCTGCGATTGCATGGCTTCTTTCTTCGTTTCCTTGGTTACTTCTTGCCGGGCAAACGCTATGATACGCTCATCCACCTTCAAGTCTTCGTTAGCTGACGATATGGAATGAAATGAAAGTTACAGTTACTGAAATAGTAAGAATGACTTAGAGAGATGCGGTCAGCATTCAAGTCTTTATTGTGCTCACATCATCATCTGACTGGATGTAACTTGAACGCATGATAACGCTCAAAGGCTTAAAACGAACAAAGCGACTGACGCTGATAACGAAGGATATAAAATAGTGAAGGAATCATTTAATACAATGGAAAACACAGCAGGAATGTGACATATTTATAAAGATATAATATATCAAAGGCTATTGAATAGATAGAACAGAATTATACAGACGGGACATGACCCAGATGGTGAATATCGATGGCTTATTTCATAACGCAGCCAGTCAGAATGCTCGCTCTTAGAACAAGTACCTCCGTGCATCGTCTGAGCAGCGTACTTGACCTTTCGATGCACCTACCTTGGTCACTTGAACCACCCATAGAAACATAAATACACAAGTATGTGTTTAGATATGAATACATCTTACATTCTGCAATGTTTTGGAACGCCCGTTTAACATAGCAACGCTTTTATGGCGGTGTGGGAATATTTCTACAAATGTCCTTCCCACCCGGTCAACTGTCAGTCACCAAATGAGAGATTGAATCCCTACCTCTGACGTGTAATTGGTTGCCACCAAGAGGAAAGGTTTCAAATGCCAATGGCAACGGCGTGTGTGATGCTTCTAAGAATATCGAATGTGTGTCAAAACTAAGGCCACGTGCATCGAACATGGTCTCAACTGATTCCCTGCAAATTGAAATGAAGTCTATCATTAGAATCACCTCTTGAATAAGACCACCAGGAATAAACGACAGTATCACAATAGAGTTCAGTTTTATCTCCATGAAATTATCAGTTTCCTAGGTTCACAGTGAAACAAATAACTATAGCTGAGTGAACTAGGTCCTGTGAGGGCTATGTTCAATGTGGGTGGTAGGACCTATACCCGCACGTGCCAATTTCAATGTGAAACTTCAAACGATATATAGAATGTTGGCTGGAAGTTATAGCACACTGCAAAGCTCAGTTATTCGAGAATATTAATTGTAGCAATAGATTATTAGGTTAATCGATTTCGGATAACGAAAACTTTTAGGATGGAGTTTCGAAGTTCAAATTGTCACATCCCCATATCTTCTCACAATCCCCCTGCCCCTCCTGTCAGAATCTTAGATGTCAAATTGGAATGGTTGAAAGAAACATTTTCACTGAAATGATTGAATCTTACTTCAACGATCTTCCTTTGACAGCTGGAATGAATTCCGATTCGTATTCATCAGTTGTAGAATCATAAAATTTTATCGTAATCATCTCTTTTGTTTGTATCTAGAGATGAAAGATGAATAATGAATAGTAATAAAAGAAATAAAAGATTATACCAATGTCCGGTTTGTTCAGAGACACATTCAGAGGCACGTAGAGTGAGGGTTTCTTATGATGCAAACCAGAAAGACCAATCAATACTGAGATCATACAGCTAAGACTTTATAGTTGAAGTGCGATTACATTAAAACGAGAACAGCCTCGCTCTCTCCCTTAGGTCTTACTGTTTTACTATAATCCTATGATATCATTCATTTCGTATGCATTTTAATGATTTGGGGTTCTGATAGAATTGCATACCTCGTTTGGTAATCTCTTGACTTTCTTCTTTGCTGTTGATGACATGTTGAAAAATCTTCTAGCAGAAGCATAGCCACGATTCTTTTTATCACTAAATAAAATACGACAATGAATAGTAGAACCAAACAATGTCCTCTAGATTGGCCTCAATCTCAATAACTCATTGACTTTCTAAAATAATGTCAGCAATTATAGCTCGGAACCAAAGAGTTTAGATGACCATAACTTTCTAAGTAAAATTGTGTACAACAATCAACTTTAGATAGCTGTAGCCTCAAATCTCTGACTGTCAAACACATTTTAAACTTTGAAATTTGTTGCTTTGCTGAAGAAAAAGACATTGATAGATGTAAAATATCTACACACGACAGAACTTCCCCCCGATCTTCCCTCCCTGTGATAGCCTCTGTTAGCATTGTCTTCTAGAATGCAAAGGCAAACAAGAGACGAACTGAGGCAAACTACTTTGTTTACGATGGCAACGATGCTTTGGACGTAATGTAGGAAGGGGTGAACAGCTATAACAGTATCTATCTATCTATATGGTAACCAACTGCAATCATGCTATATGTGAAGCGACAATGGGATAGCTTGTTTGATGGTGACGAAGGTCATGCTTGCAAATGTTAGAGGCATAAAACGAAGAACCATGAACTTTAAAACTTCCAAAGGACAGACAATGGACTAGATTGATTGATAAATAATGAAGTTAAAGCTGATACACTTACAATCTGTTATCACCGTCTTCTTCTGTACCGGAATCCGAATTTTGTGATTTGACTGACGGTGTCCGCTTGAATAGCCTTACCGGTATGTCAAATCGCAGATGCGAGTTAGCATTTCCAGCATGTGTGATTTGATCACATTCAGAACACAATAACAATGGCGCCATCTTGTTTTTATCTTGACAGTCAGAATGGTGGCAAATCTAATCAAAAGTAAATAAATTCAAAACATCAAAATCGAATGTGGTGATAAGTGCAAGCGGTGTGCAGAGGCAAAATCGCCTTGTTTGATAGTTTATATGTACGCAAGGTGGAGCATCGGTGCCTCGTTTCGACGATAAGTTAGCACGCAAAACGAGGACTAGTTCAATCATAAAGCACGTGTGATGTGATCTATAGCCTCAAAAGAGAGTATAACCACAGCACGTGTACGTGCATTCCAAATTCCACATGAGATCATCAACGTTAAAATAATGTGTTTGTGTAGATAGCAATAGACCCATGCCATAATGAAACCATGATCACAAAACGAGGAAAAAATTGCAACAAGTGATGAAGTGGAGACGAGAGAAAAAGTTAAGATTATCAAAAGGTTATAACATACAGAAAACATAGCATAAAGAGAGAGGGAGATTTTAACCTACGATCGGTTTGGATGGGTCGGAATACAATTATATTTTGTAAAGGATCGGAGGTTTATGATTTGAAATGGAAATTAAGGAAAACAATTCTGCAGTAGAAATAAAAAATCATAAAACGTTTGAAGACGTATACCTTCACTGCTATCGTCCGTTCATTGGTTTCTGCACATTTCTTTCCTTGGCAGAACTTAAGACCCTCATCTGAAATAAACGAGACAATGAATTTGAGATACAAATTGAATAAGTAATAAAATGACACGAATAGATATTTTAATAATAGTCTCCTTAGTATGCATTACTGATTTAACACTCTAGTAAAAATGGAAAAATGAAATAAAGAAAACATGACTACGACGATATCGATTTCGAGGAAAAGATCCAAGAAGGCTGGGCTTGCGTAAAATTTATTTTCTAATGGGAATTGAGTGGCGTTTGGCTCTCATTTTCTCAACTAGCTTTTTAAACAGTTACGTTGTACTTGTTTGTTTATTTATTTGTTTATTTGTTTATTTGCTTGCTTGTTTGTTTGAAAGTCGACTTTCATTGCTCAATGCTCAAATCAATAGGCAAGATTGAAATTCGATAGAATCTTGAACTGTTTTTTACATTTTCAATCGAATTGAGTATCGTTGCCCATATAAGACAAAACTGTAACACGTGACGAATAGCAAAACAAATTGAGGCCAGAAAGTCTGAATGGGAGACAATCTGCATACTATATCGGATGCAGCGAAATGGTTCATAAGAGTGAATGCATTCAGATACAAGTCATTGTTTACGTAGATCTAGATAGTTAAGCTTGTTAGATGAGTATAGTACTAGAATGAGAAAGAGAGGACGCGTAAGGATTCATTAGTAAAATATTTTTTACTTGTTTTTAACTGTAGAATGGATTATGATTTCAAATGAAAAATAGAACTCACAAGTGCCGTGCTATAGCTGTGTTTATGTGATTAAATTAGTGTTCAAGTTGGATTGCGTTTGTCATTTTGCAGCAACAGTCTTGTATATAGGCTGCATTCAGAGTAGCGTGTCTGAACAACGTCATATAAGCAATATTATTTTTGGAATGAAAAGGTTAAGATGAGGTTCATCGTGTCAACTCATCCAACACCGGTGAATATACACTTTTAACTTTTATATAATTCCTCACTTTTTTCAAGTTCAAGTGTAACAATTGAATAAATTATGTTTATAATATTTATAACTAGTGGTAAGATTTGTTCAATATTATTTTTCTGTCTAAGCATTGCTTGGTAAGCTTGTCTAAGAATGTCTTGCCAAGTGTTAAAATTGCTTGTTTTGATATGGGTTATGCAGACTAAGTTTTATTATCGTGGGGTACAAATTATTACTAGGATGAACATGAATAGATTGAAATATTTATTTTAAAAATGATAATTTCAGAATTGAAAAGTGGCATAAAAAAGAAACATTTCTAAGGCAAACAAGCGCCTATTAGAACATGATACTGCAAGCTTTAATCGGAGAAGCCTAGATTATCTAGAATTAACTATCAAACATTTCATTTATAAAGTCGTTAACGACTAACGTTTTGACATATATTTTGCAGGTGAGAATTATAAATGAATTATAGTATTTTGTTGGGGTTAAATTAAAAGAAGTCAAAATGAACAATAATCGTGTTCTTATTCTGCTTCTTGTAACGTGGGATTAAAACCAATAACATAATTGATTATCTTCTCTCAAATGGGTTGAAAAACCAGATGGGATTTTACAACAAAAATATGAATTTCAATAGAGGTGGTTTTAAATGTATCCGCTCAATCGATGTAATTATTCAAAATACTGAAATTCATCGTGGGTTTCCAAGTATTCGTATAAAAGTAACAGCTAATTCTAAACGGTGCTGTTTTGTTTGAAACGTTATTCCTTTTTTAATAAAAAATAATGTCGCACAGACCAACCATCAAAAAGTTGCAATTTACTGTTGTGTGGATTTTCATAACAAAACAATTATATTATTTCGTAATACTATTTTCATTGTTGTTGAGAATTATTGAAGCAATATTTTTTTTCGTAAATTTAGACAGGAACTTGAAGGATGTTACGTCAAGTACAAGTTCCTTTCCTATCTACTTCAAAATACCTTTTTATAAACTGTAAAAAAATTGGACATACATATGATCAAAATATATTACCTTCAGATATAATCAATAAAATATGTCTAGATGATTTAGCTCAACTACTATTCTTTTCGAGAGGTATTGTCATTATTTTAGACTGGTATATCACTGTTTTGTAGCCCTGTTCAAATTTCGTTGTTTCTCCGTCAAACCGGCTGCAAAATTAACAACTTGAAGACGCTATACAACATCCATTTTAACAGCTACTTTAAATTCGTCTAGACAAGTGTATGAAATTTGTACAGTACAAAGATTATTTACACAAGAGAGCAAGTTGGCAATATCATTTAGAAGACTAGAACCAATGTTTTAAAACTCCACGACAAATATCAACAGAAATAACGTGAAAATAAATATTGTAGACTCGAATAACATGTCACCGATTCAATGAAATTATTCGAGATAAAGACATGCATAACAGCATTTAAAACAAACGATATGCCGTGTTTTGGTATACAAAAATGTCATGCAGCTGAGAAAAATACACACCGAGAAACTAAAGATAAAAAAAAACGTTTGCTCACCACTTTTGTGTTCCTTCATCATCATTCTAAAGCCTTCCTTTAAAATGTTTCAAAATAAATAATTGAATTCTTCCCTAGTAAACATTGTATAACTACTTCATTCCAAACTGCTTGCTTAATCCATTTACTAAATCCTTAAATATTTCCAGCATGTTTCGAATGTAAAGAAACCAGGCTATGTAATAAAAACTTTTTCACCAGACGCTAGAAATAGTTTCAAAGCTTGCGGTAGCTCTCCTTTACGCAGCGGGATTTAAGCCCGATAGTACTCAAATAGATTGAAGATATGAATAACAACTTGTTTTATATTTCTCAACTTTAATTGTTAATGCTATACCCAATAATGATTTTATACCGTGTCTGTAAAGTTGAAAGTGTTTTATAGCTGGAACGGTTCCTGTGGCCAGCCATTTCACTTCAGTTCTGTTTGATTGAAACACTCAATTTCGCATAACAATGGTCTCGTATTGTTATTCAGCATCTGCACTCTGATTGGTTTACATTACAATAGTCTATAAACAATAGGATAGGCTTGACTGAGCTGCGAAAGTCCAATTACAGTTTTACTTACTTAAAAAATTGAATTCAGTTAATTTGCAACACACTACTAGTAGTTAATAGTATAAACAGCAGAGTTTAAAACTTCTGCTCAAATCATCACAACTCTAAAGCACCTCAGACTTCAGAAACTTTCAAAGACAAAGGCATTTTAAAAACTTGGAAGAATTTTTGTCTCCAAGACCCACGATGCTTAGCAACACATTGCATGTTAAAAGCCTGTTCAAATCGTTCAAACAAATTGCGAGGGTAGATTCTTCTTTATTTAAAACATAGGAAAATATTCAAAGACGATTTGGCATCAATAAAAGTTGAACGAAAACACTTCCCAAGTGCGAAATAGATGTTCAATACTTTGTGCATTATTCGCGCCTTTCTGAAAATATTTCACAATCTTGAAAATAAGACTCGATATCGTGTTTCATTTTAGTGACACAAGGTACTTACTCCTTCAAGTTTCAATATCGAGAAACGTATCAAGATGAATCTTCTCAAAAAAAATTTACTGAGACTTGTTGATATTGTTTCGGTACCAACACGTGGTCACAAAAGACTCGTCGTGTTCATAGTACAAAGTACACATTATCGGTTGGCCAGGAGATATAGATACACTATGTCTGTAAACCATATAAAAGTCTTTTGAAATCAATTCGAGGAGTCTTAAAATATTGAATAGCTGCAAAAGTTTGTTAGCATCTTGTGAAATTCACCTTTCGAATAATAAACAGAGCTTGATATGAATGGAAAACATGAACTATCAAAAGTTACAACAGATTCAAAATCTCCATCGTGAAATGATTTGGAATTTCTTCGTTGTACAGTATTTGGTACCTCTTACAATTGGGAAATGCGAATAATTCTCAAGGAAGAGCGAGTACTTACAAACATCGAAGGCTGGAGTTTGATAGTAAAAATAAATATTTTTGAAATCATTATCTAGAGTGTTTTACAGATGAACCTAGGATGAGGACGTAGGTGTAACCAACGTAAACTCAATTTACTCGTTATAATTTTTAAAAAATGACATCTAAAAAAGACCTTTTGTTTGGTATATGGTCGTCAGTAT
>JANVCG010058893.1:0-18710 GCA_025505365.1 Haliclystus inabai
GAGATTAAAGGGGCAAAATTGACCATCGTATAATGTCGTGCATCCTACATCGGTCCCTTGACAAAACACTGGGAAATGTCTAGAAAGCTGTGAGCGGGAAAACTTTTGAAACTCTTTTTCTACTGTCGAAACATGTTGAGGAGATAAATAATTCAAATAAATTATTATTTATAAACGACGTGGTATTCCTGAATCGACATGAGGTCCATCTTGATGTCACGTCTACCGCTGCAATCCCTGCGGATTTAACAACGGTGTCCAGTGTAAACATTTCGCAGAAAGGAATACGAAAGCAAAAGCACGAGGTATGTGTAAAAACTGCGGTTACCGTCATGCACCTAGAAGTTATCCTGCGTATGATAAACAATGCCGCACATGCGGGCGAAAAGGACATTTTAGCAGTGTTTGCCAATCACGGGATCGCCCAACAAAACTCTCCCCGGTTTTGTTGCCTCAGGGCAACCTTCCACAGCAGCAAAACAAGTCAATTGTGCCGTCAACACTGCTGTAGGTAATGATAATTTTGATGACGACAATGCAGATTACTTTGCATGCTGTCATGCAGCTAGTAATATCTTTAGCATAAACGAAATCATTGAAGATGTTAATATTAATGGGACAAGTATTCCTATGCAACATGATACTGGGGCAGCATGTTCCATATTTTCAAGAACTATTTTGGAGAAGATTGGGTCCCCTGACATCTCGGCTTCTGCAAGGAAATTACAATCATATGACGATCGTGGTATGGAAGTGCTAGACCAATGTAAATTAACCATTAATCGTAAAAATAATGATAACAAAAAAAATAGAATTACCCGTACAGGTAGTTAAAACATCAAGACCTTACAGTTTATTTGGTAGAGATATCCTTTGTTCTAATGATGTGAATTTTATTAATAAAGATGACGAGTATTTACCGGTAGTAAGGGGTGTTCTCGCGACCACGAAGCTCAGACCAGAGGCTAAGCCTCGCTTTTGACACGCTCGTCCGGTGCCATTGCCTTTACAAGCAGCAGCGACGTCAGAACTTGATCGGTTACAAGCCATGGGCGTTATAGAGCCGGTTGAAGGCGGGGGTGCAGAAAATGCGTCACCAATTGTTTGGGTTGAAAAACCTAACGGAAAACTGCGCATGTGTGTCGATTATAGTGTACACGTGAATGATAAAATTTTGAGCGACGCTTATCCCATCCCTAGCATCGAAAACATATTTTCTAGCTTGAATGGTTCGATATATTTTGCAAAACTTGACTTGAAATCTGCTTAATGGCAAATACCTATTGACGAACAAGCCCAAAAATTATCTATCATTAACACTCACAAGGGTCTTTTCCGCATAACAAGATTACAAATGGGAATGAAAAATAGCGCCGGAATTTTCCTGCATGCCATCGAAAATGTTTTAAAAGGCTTGAAGGGGTAATTGTATTTCAGGATGACGTTCTTGTTCATGGCGTCATGGAGAATTCCTTGGACAAAAGTCTCAACGCGGTAAAAGAGCGTTTCACACAACGTAGATTGTCTGTCAACGGTCAAAAATGTATAAACAAAGTGACAGAAATCTCATATTTGGGCTTCACGATATCCAGTAAGGGTATCGAATCTGACAAGCAGCTAGTTTAAAAAGTTTTGAACATACCATGCCCTCAAATGAAAGCGGCAGTCGCGTTCTTTGTAGGTCTGATAAATTTTTTCGGAAGGCTAATACCAGCTTTTGCAGAGAAAGCCGCCCCACTCAATGAACTACGAAAGCAAGGCAAATCTTTTAAATGGACGGAAATCGAACAGCAAAAATTTGAAAGCCTTAAGCGTGAAATTGTATCGTCACCAGTAGTTCTGCCCTATTCATTAGATAAGCCAGTGACCTTGACGACCAACGCTTCCGGTACCGCCATTGCTGGCATTTTAACACAAGAAGGCCATCCCGCTACTTTTGTTTCAAAAGCACTAACGCCAGCTGAACGAAATTTTTCTGCTACGGAGAGAGAAGCTTTTGCTGCAGTGTGGTGTGCAGAATGTTTGCCTCAATTTTTGCTTGGACGACGGTTCAAGCTTGTCACAGATCACTTGGCACTTTGTTCATTTGTTTGGAGACAACAAACCTATACCAAAAACGACTTCTGCTCGAATTTCTAGGTGGGCAATAAAACTAAGGGCATTTGATTCTGATGTTGAATCTCAACCTGGAAGTACAATAACTATGCTTATGCACTTTCACGTTTACCACAAATGACCATCACTCCTGAAGACGTTGTTGCTAGCGGTGCCACGGCAACTACTTTGATGCTTTTTGCACCAGTTCTACCCATAGATGAATTGCAGACTCATACTCAAAATGATCCGATTGCAGTCAGTTTAATAAAAAGAATTATTTTTGATAGCTGGTCAAATTTGTCCGAATCGGAACGCACTTTCTTACGTTTCAAAGAATGTTTGACTGTTGAAAATGACATCATTTTTTCCAAAAGCGTTCCTTTTATTCCGTCGAAATTGCGTCGTATGGTGCTGCAAAAAGCTCATGAAACTCACCAAGGCATCAACGCAACATGCAGGCTACTTTCTAAAGAAGCATGGTGGTCTGGCCTTTTTCGTGATGTTAAAAACTACGTTTCTACGTGTCAAAAATGTTGCTCATTGCGACCTAGATTTGGGCGTAGTGTGCATACATGGCCACAGGCAGAGCTATGGGAAAGGTTGCGCATGGATTTTGCTCATGTTGTTGATGTCGGTCTTGTATTCATTCCCGCCGATGCTGGTGCAGGATGGATAGAAGCTTTCAGGTGCCCAGATCGCGCAACATCAACTGTAATAAAAATATTAGCTAATGTTTTCTCACGTTTAGGCATCCCAAAAACTTTTGTCTCTAATAACGCAAAGGAATTTATTAGTATTACCATTGTACAATGGCTCAGCAACTCAAGATGCGGAAAAATTGAATATCCTGCCTATTTTCCGCCTTCAAACGGACTGGCTGAACGAGCAGTACAGATAGTCATGCGTGCAATGAAGGCGTGGCACACTTTACGCGTATCCTTTGAAATGTTCTTAAACCGTATTTTAACCGTTCATCATGCGACATCCCTTGCTAGAGGTGAATCTCCTGCTGAGTTATTATTAGGACGTAATTTACGTGTTCCATTTGTAAGTGACTTTGCACATGGAGATATAGTAATGTATAAACCTTCTAATCTGCATGAACCTACTACAGCAGAATACATAGTATCTAAAGGATCAAAGCCGTATCGATACGGTGGCTTAATAGTTCTTCCTGAACGACGTGGTGTTTGTCTTGTTTCAGACGTTGATAAGTTTTCAGGTTGGTGGCTCAGGCCCACCCGTGGACGCCAAATGTTATATTTAACAAATAGAAAATGGTCTGCCGTTTTATGTACTCTGATATAAACACGCTGGGTGCGAAATGAGACATGAAAAAGGCTTAAAAAATTTTAGCCTTTTGAGTGTCTCATAGCACCCAAAGTGTTTATATCAGAGTACATAAAACGAAAGACCGTTTTCTATTTGTTTTATAAAAAAATATACGCTGTCTATCTCGATGTAAATGTGCCAAAATTCTTGATTGCATGCAAATTCTCCTGAAATGACGTCATCGAAGAGGGCTAGCACGAGCACAGATTTTCAATATAAACACGCTCAACGCGCCATTGCAGCAAGTTTGAACTTTAATGAACTAGAACTACGAGAAAGACCAAAACGCAAGTCTTTTGAGCTGAACTCAATATAACATTATTCATTTAACAAGCACAACATCAGAACCAACAACACAACTATTTAGAACAGAGTTTGGACTGTCTAATTCTCTTTTTGAATTACAAGGAGATGCAAAGAAACATTTTGAAACATTTTGTAAACATTGATGCAAATGATGTTGACAGTACAGAAATGCCTACAAATCAATAAGCAGCCTATTGGGTTCTTGAAGAAGTCAAACCCGAAGCTGAGTTACATTTGTTGTTGTCATTTTGTTACGCTTTGCGGCGGAAACTTGAAAAAAGCTCTGTTTTATGAACACTGACACGAACATGGCAAACAACCAATCAGCGATCAGGCAGAGATTCGAAACACAATTGATTTTTTATAAAAAGCGATATAGTTGAGACATGACAGATAACAACCTTGGTTCAACTGGATCTGACCTCTTTTCCAAAATATCAACATAATTACAAGCTGGGAGGACTAGGTTCTAATTTACGGATTAATAACGTGCTAATATGATATACGACAAATTATTATTAATTACTGTTACTTGATGTAAGTATATCTTGTTTCTACAGTCAATCAGTATATAAAATGGTTTTCCCAGTAGTCATTGGTATGGGAACATTATTTCAGTATTTGGTTGAGAGAATCTATCAGGTATCAGTGAATCGTTAAGTATTGAGAACAATGCAGCTAGGTGATTCTGAAATTGATACAATAGACTAAATATACCAGGGACCAAACTTGAAAATTTTATCGAGTTTGGAGAACCTCTCACTGAGCTGAGCCATCACTAGTCTGTAGTGATAGCCTTTCAGTTTCAAATGAGCTGAGTTAGAATCCCTTTACAAATGCAGTTACATGACAAAATAAAAGTATAAGTATACATAATTATTATTTTTCTTTTCGATAAAATTAACGGTATGGCGATTAACAAGTCCCAAACTAATTATTTGAATTTTGTTTGGCTACTGGTCACTTTCTGTATGGTTTGTGGACAACAAAACAACTGGCGCAAACAGTGACACAGCAGCCATTTTTTCCAACAATAAATTAATAACAAAGCTTGATAGTCAGTGATTACTCAACTCAACAGTAAATAACAGTGCAGATTGCCAATAGTGTTATGTGACCTGGAATCTTCATAACGCAATTTATAAAGCTAAACCTTGATCATACCAAGGCAAAGTGTTTTGAAATGATTTTACATAAAACATCGAAATAAGATCAAAAACAAACTTACCGAGAATGTTTTTGACAGCTTGCGTTCCTAAGAAATATCTGGGAACAGAAAGTACCTCTTCTCCTTCCCGCCAAACATCGATGATCAATACTTTGCAAAAACCCGAAGCAAAACACGTGCACACAAAATCGAAAATTCTGCTTGTTTTCTGTTGACGGATTTTGATAGATGTCATTTCGAACCTCCTGATTGGTAAATGAGGAATCAATTTGTGTCTGTCAACTGTGTCAACACGAGAGAGAAATCCTTGCAATCAAATGAAGCAAGGTTATTTGTTTTCAACTGTTTCTGGTTTACTTCTATCTTGGTTGGTTGAAGTTTTCCCAACTCCCAACTCCCAACTACCAATTCACTGTCATTCTTGACGATTTTATGCAATTTTCACAATTTAATCTTTCAATTCGACTATCGTATACCTTTGAGAGTACATTATCTCATCGCGATTTCCCTGCACGAGTGCTGTTGGAAGGCACAAGTGAGGGTGGCTGAGGTTTCCCTACTTCCAACTACCAACTCACTGTTATTCTTGACGATTTTATGCGATTTTCACAATTTAATCATTTACTTCTACTATCGTACACCTTTGAGAGTACATTATCTGTATTATGTTCTTCTGTTTTTCCTTTCAATCAGTGCAGTAAATTGAGCAAAAACCGAGTTTCAAGCAGAAACCGTTGTTGTTCCGTGACAATAAACGGATCTCTACAGATTGCTAACCGTGACTAGATTACTAGCTTTTCCCGATCGCGGAAGCCTCGTCTATTGCTGTTGCTTCATCACTTGAAAGCGGGTTCCAATTGTATATAATAGAGAAATCTGCAGAGCCATGTATCAAACATTTCTTCAAGTGTAGCGGTAGCTTCAGAGATGAGATTTATGTATCAATCCAGCTTATCACATATCAAACAACTATGGCTATAAATTTGTGAATTTGAACTCAATATTGATTGAGAATGTAGTTTGTTATGGCTTTTTTGCTGAACGCTCGTCAATTTGGCGGTGAAGTGTAATTGTGTAAGAAACATTTTCAAGGAATTGCATGATTAAATCTTTTGGATTAAAATATCGGCAATAATCAATTTGTTAAACTATGCAATATTTGTGTAGATTTCCAGTTTACTTCATGATAGATCAACGGAGATTGACTTCCCAGGCCTACGCAATAAGACGGCTCGCGTCGAAGCCTCAAAACATACAGCGAACAAACGCTGTGAATCGTAAATTTCTTGAAAATTCAAAACGAAGGTAAAATGCTGAACTTGAAAATAATTATTGATGCAAGTTCCAACATGTTGGTGAATTGATTGAATATATTATGAAAATTGATAAAATGAGAAGCAATTCCACGCCAGTCTCGTCGAAGACTACGAAGTGAAAGTGAAATGTGAGAAAAGTACAGGAAATTGTGAACAAAGCCTAGCGCATGCGTAAATCAATGCATGGAACATTATCTTTCAAGAACAATTGTCCGGCAGCCGGAACATTATCCACTTCGATTTTCGAATGTTTACAGTACGTTTGGCCCACCCACATGGTTGCTTGTGTAATCTGACGCTATTTGCCTTGTTGAGCACATGCGTACAATAGCCGAAAAGTTCGTAGAGCGTGCTTTTTACCCTTAAATTTTACAAGGTCCAGATGTAGATCAACGAAATGTTGGCACGTGCAGCTATGCTAGTATCTACGTGCTCGGTGTATTTTTAGGAATTCCTATTCCCCTGCCACTCAAACTCACATTATAATAGTGGATGATTATTTTGGGACATTGCCTGGAGAAGAAATCACAATGAACTACTGAAATGGTATATAAAGCTAAGAAATGTATGCCGTATTTCGGCTACAGACTTTACTGACATTGGAGGTATGTATTAATCATTTAATTGACCTCAGTCATTAGTCTTGATAAAACGCATGGAAGCCTATTCAGTACTCATTTATCTAACTCACTCCGAACAAGCAAGATTTCTGCTTCATCTTATTTTCTACAAGTGAGGAACGCTTTAACATGTTGGTCGTTAAGGTACCATTCCATGAGATTGCCACATCTGTACCTTTGATACCAAAAGAAAGCAGTTATTTTATAATCGATAAAAATGCGGACAACAGATGATTGGAACCACAGCCGTACAACGTGGGGAAACATGAACACGAAAAAGAGACTTTTTTGGCTCGAGAAGGGCATATGGCGGTCTTCTCCTCTTAAAACTGAGCATAATCATTATAAGGAAGGCTTCGCAATGTACACTACGTACTATAGTCATGGCGAAATTCGATCTGTGAAAAAATTGTAACAGAGTTGATAAAATTTACGCTCACTGGCCAAGGTAAGTTTCATTTCATGAAATTAATTACTGTAGCAATTGTATTGAATAAGATAGAACTGTCAAATCAATAGGAACATTTTTTTCAAACTATTTTGCGTATGGTTTGTCGAATGTGTTATCCACATATTTTTTAGCTCACCCCGATAATCATATAGTTGAAGATACTACACAAAATTCTTATAATGATAATGACGTGAATTATAATCTCAATGCCACCTATTTTTCCTACAGACCCTTGGAGGTAGGCACTCTTAAAATATCACTTTCCAGATGACGTTGAGACTTTATTGCCGCGACCTGACAGGAGAATATCTGCAGGAATTGTAGGAAGTGTTTTAGTCAAATATATTTGTAATTTTATCTCTATCTCAATATTGCTTAACCTTTATATCGCATGACTTGATGATTTATTTGCCTGTTGATGATTTATTTGCCTGTATTTGATGTTGATTAATTCACCTCTCAGATGTTTCGGAGCATCATACT
The DNA here is from genome assembly GCA_025505365.1 of Haliclystus inabai. Lineage (NCBI taxonomy): Eukaryota > Metazoa > Cnidaria > Staurozoa > Stauromedusae > Haliclystidae > Haliclystus > Haliclystus inabai. The sequence continues at coordinate 7,774 of JANVCG010058893.1, forward strand.
GAAAGTGAGGATGTCATTGAATTCACTGTTCGTGGCTTGCCAGCTAATGGTGCTAATAATATGTAAATTGTTCTTATTTCAGTATAAGATTATAACTAATCTGGATTTTATCTACTGGTAAAGAGAGTGATGTAGAAATCATGCACGTCAGCTATAGTGGCGAACAAGAGAGCGGTCTAGTATGTTGTTCATTCGTATAAACCTTTTGCAATTAATACAATTAATAGTGCATTGGACTTATATGCTTTCTGCCAAACTCTGTTTCATTTCATACAGAAGACCTTGGATACGATGACAATGACATCATCAATACAAGTTTAGTTAGCAGATCATCAACTAATATCGACGGTAAGTTGCAGTGTATACCACGCTACAGTCATGCAAACTGACACATTTTTATCTCTCTACACAGTGGATTGCATTACTATTCTCTACTCGTTAGAACATATTATAAGACTGCATATTGATACTTGATACCATGTATTCACCGACGATTCAGATCCAGATGTCGTCTGCTTGGAAGATTCGTCATCAGTTGGCCAACAGACCCAACCCGGAAATGTAATCTCTTTGAAATGTAGTTTCACTTGTGATTCTATGACTTCTGTAAAATCATCTTTTAGAAAGTAGTGTTTCAAATGTTGTTGAAAATGCTATGTCCCGAAATTGATTTTCTATTTTTGCTTTTATTCTTTTGTTTTCTGATTTCCAGATTTGCCACAATTCGACTCAACTTGTCTTCCGGCATAGCTACGCCTCTCCTGGGAAAATGCAGGCATCCTCTCTTCAAGTCAAAAATGATGGTGGTGTCACTCATGTGACTCTTCATATGACGTCAGGCTGATCTGTCGTGGTGCAAGGTATTAAGAATGCGTAGATGTGCAATGTTCACGTACAGTATTCCATTTCTCGTTGCTAAATATCGGTCAAATTTTAACAATTTCTAGCTGAAATTTACGCTAATGCAAACAACATCGGAATTGATCTAACGTCATTTCAGTACTCCACAAAGAGAGTAAATTGTCAAAGCTGAAAGCCTTCACGTTGAACGCTTTGGCTGGTATCGAGAGAAAGGAGAGTGGTAACAAACCTGGCCATCAAACCAGAAAACGTAACTACAAAAATCTTGAACCAAAATCCACAACAGAACCACAGCCAAGGACTAGTAATGATGCTCCTGAAGAGGACCCATATGAATTGGTGTTCGTGGCAGACACTAGGTCGTACAAGTAAACACTCCTTCTGATAGCTCTTTTAACGCTATTAAGAAGAATTGCTGCTCAAATACTTTTTAATTGGAACATTCCATTTTCGTCTGCAGGTGCTTTCATTGTAATGGAAAGACCAGAAAGGATAGTGGCTCTACACCAGCTCCTCCACCTTTTGACTTAACCTTAAAATCCCTTAGCTATACAGACATTATTGTAAGCCAGCAAAAGATAGACATCCGGGAATGGTTGTCATGAAATCAAATGTTGTCATGTTGTCAAAAAAAATGTATTACCATCCGCTGTATCAACGCCTTCCAATTGACAAGGCAGAAGTGCGCAGCAGGCTATTATTAGCACCAGCTGTTAAATGTAGACTCGACCAAATCCATACCCGTCATCTCTGGGCGGAATTTGGAATATCTGTGTAGATTTTTTTTAAATTTTGCTTTACTTTACTTTATGTTACATTTTTCAAAATTTTGATGAAAAAGCTTGTGTATGTATATTTACCGCTAATAAACATTTTCCTATTATGTACATGCAATGTGTTCTTATGAATTTTGACTTTCAATAATACCATTGCTAACCTAGGTTGTATATTCTAAGCATGTTACATAGCAGTACCGATTACCTTTCGAAGAAAATTAAAAGGTTGCACATTTACGGGAGGAATATTATTAAATAAATCATTTTGTTAGATGGTGACTTGTTTTAGTTGGTCCCCATGTAACACTTATACATTTGATCTACTGCGTCTTTGGAGTATATCAATTGAGCCCCAGCATATTGAAAAATCGAAAAGCTCAGGGAAATGGTTGAATGGGGGAGGAAAAGCATTTTCTTTCATTTAAACTACACTCGTCATGACTTTTATTTGAAGTGTGTTTATTTGGCAAGTATTCTAGATGGATCGCCTCATCCAAACACGGGTGATGCTGGGAGACATGAGAAAACATCAGGAAAAATACGAGCCTGCAGGGCGAGTGTTTTTTCTGTTTTCAAGTCATCAAGAATCGTCAAGAATAACAGTGAGTTGGTAGTTGATAGTTGGTAGTTGGGAATTGGGAAACCTCAGCCACCCTTCTTCCTTGCACTCTGATATGTAGGTCTACGGTTTTAGATAAAAAATCTTGTATCCTTGTATCTTTCTTTCTCTGGTATTTCATCACAGGATTTCCATTGTAGCTGTTGTAATACACAGAAAAAAGTGAATTTGAGTATATCCTCAATTTCTAAACCCAAGCGCAAATTAGCCAAACTGAAGTCATTTCACACTCTTTTTACAGATAATTGGTTTTCTTCGTGGTAGAAAAATTTTTCTAGCAGATTGCAACCATATGTAATTTCTCTAGTTTATAACTTATTTTCTAATTCTTACGTATGTGTGACCTTACACTTTTGGCTTTCAAGTCACCTTCTGCCGGCGTGCTGTAGATTCCTTGAGAAGGGTTTTAGCCTGCACGCAGGCTAGTTGCCTCCTTTTCCGCTCTACATTTTGAAATCAAGGCGCGAATTGTAGCAGTTATTTTTATCATACACTGTGTGTTGTTTGTGGTAAATTGTGGTGGGATTATATTGCACTTGGTGATATTAAAGAACACTGCCATCACACTTTGGCAAGGAACAAGGAAGTCGCCCTGAAAGAATGGCAAACATTTCTCAGCTTTATTGAAAGAAATTGTGCTTCACAATCAATTTACAGGTGGATTATTATTCACTATTGCTTGAGAATTGACCTACGACATGCATGTTTGATTGTAAGAATGATGTTGCATCTATCACACAACTTCTTGAGTTCAACGTCAACTCCAACGGTAAGTCATATCATTGTACTTAATATATACAACTCTTATTATTTCAATTTTATTACCACACTTCTACGTTGCTGTGTGTGCTGTTGCTTTTGTTTTAAACTTCTGAACGAGCTCTTTCGAAGTTATCTCTCAGTTTATGATGGATGGTTATTACCAGCCTGTTGCAACGTGCCTTGCGTTTTCAAGGTAAACATTTTGACACGTGCTGCTAGCTTTTGATAAAATCACGCGATGAAATTCAGCATACAACTTTTGAGGTTTGATTTACATTGTTAATTTCTTTCGATAACATCATTTTGATTTTGCAGTAAACAGCGTAAAATTTTACTTTGAAAGCTCAACTCATAATGTGTTTTGGTCTACTGTACCACTTTTCAAATTATACTTAAAAACGATTTTGTATTTTAAACACAATTAATTCTAATGGTTCAATACAAAATCAGCTACCAAAATCATACTTGCTTTCACCTGAGCAGAATCAATTATAGTAACATATTATTTGATAAATAACCAGCAATCTCTGAATTGCTTTGTGTTTAAAATTAATGTAGAAATGAATCTCTACTGAATATAAGAGAAACATTGCTTTCAAATGACAAAAAAAATGCTTTTATCATCAAACGTAACATAATATTTTGCGATTATGTCCGTATTCTAATCAGTTGTCAAACAATTCTATCGATCATTTCAGACCCTTTAAATCATAATTTTGATCGCTATTCAGTGAAATTTGACTTCACATCAGCATTATTTATATTCTTGATTAAAGTATATTTCAAGAAATGGCTAGTTCTTAATGCTGCTAATTGGCTATGGGGACCATTGTGTGTGAAAACATTTTGTACATTGCGTATTTTTGTCCTTAAGTTGAAATAGAATTCTGAATCACATTTAGTTTAATCTGAACTATCAACATCTAGAATGTTCTACTAAAACATTCCATTCATTGATACATTCTTGATTGAAATTATAACCTTGAATATCATCTCTAAATCCGAATATCAATCTCAATCCGAATTTTCCAATAGAAAAATTTGTTTCTTGTATCATGTATGCAAAACTGATTGTATGTGACAAAACTGACCTCCTATCCTATTTCCAGATGGGAATAAGTAAGTATTAAATGTATCATGATTCTGTCTTTCAGTTTACGTCATGCCTATACGTGTATTGGATTCTTGTTTGTGAAGCTCTTGATACATTTACTACATATCTTTTGATATCCTGGTCGTCATTGACCAGTTTCAGATTCAGATAATTTCTTGCAGTATAGAAATCTGATTTTTGCAAGAGAAAATCTACAAAGCATTTCATAGCGCAGTCATCACACCCATAATTCAGAAACTAAAACCAAAATTTTCAGCTATTTTTTATTCGTAGAAATGTGCAGCAAAAACAAACAATTTACATATTGAATTATTTTGTTTCCTAGTTTTTCAATATAAGGGAAATGATAATATGTGTTATACGATGATTAATTAAGTTTAGCCTTTTCATAACTTGCACATAAAATGGATTTAAAATATGACAGATGCTTGTTATTGACACACAATTGAAATCAAAGCAATGCCCTGTAATGTTATTTTGTTTGTGGACTTGATGATCAATGAATAAGAAGATTTTTTTATTAAAAAGGGCTTGATCTACAAACAGTTTCAACCAATAATAGTAACGGTTGCCATATCAAAAGTTGTCTTGATTTCAATTGAAGCTGTGTATAGTTCACCCCTATAAATTTTAGGGGAGAGGCTTGTCAATAAGCTTAGCACAGGAGAATGGGAAGTCAAAAATTGGAACATTTATTTAATATATACTCTATAGATAATCTCCCAGTCACTTTGTTGTTCCAATGCTTTGAAGTTTGTTTGCATTGAACTTTCATACAAGGTTAGGTGTAAAACTGGGTTCGTGGTGAAATATTTCTTGTGTGTATGTACAAAAAAATGTAATATGTTGTGCAGGAGCCTCCAGCCATTTTCCTAGAAAGCCAACTACAATTCAGAAAGCTCTGCAATTTAGAAATTTATTCCTTACTTTTTTTTTAGCTATGTTGGATCTTAGATCCTGGAACGTCAGAAGCTTTGTGATATCATGTCATTGTGTGGTGAGTGCTTTTCCTTTTTATGTACAATGTGTTATCATGATGAAACATTTAAACTGGACCTAACCAAAATCACTCTGTGATCAAGTGTTTGCTAGCGGCTGCTATAAAACTAAATAGGAAATTTCTAGTTTTGTATAAATTTTGGATGGTGTTGTCATACAGAATCAACTATCAGAATTGATTTTTGTTTTATAAATCAAATCAATAATAGTGAATTGTATTTCAAGAATCTAAAATGACCAGCAAACATTTTATTGTTATCTTGCTAGCACAGATGAACAAAGGACATTATTTGTACAGACACGAAATTCTTCAGTCTGATGACGGATTTCAGTCTTTATTGATCTGAATAAATTCCAGAATTTGTTTTCCACTCTACATGCTTGATGCTCTAGGTCAGCATATTTTCTCACAACTACTCAATTCTCAATAATTGTTCCATATAAGGGGCAGTTTTATGCCAATTAACAAATACAGTAGGATTTTATTGTAAATTCTAGATTTCATCATGTTTTATTTTCTGCAAGCATAAGTGATTTATTGATACAATTTACCAAAATTTCAATCCACATCTTCAAACATAGCCATGAATCTTAGTACCAATCCAAAAATGTATTTTATCCTCAGCTATCAAACACATGTTTTTCTGTGATTTATGCGTAATCTACTATGTGAGAAAAGAACTTTCCTACTATCTGATTATTCACTAGTATAATTTACCACTGTTTGTCAATTAGCTCCACTCATCTATGATCTAGATATTGCCTTCGAAGCTCTGAGTTCATGCATAAATTCCTTATCTTTGCTCATTTTATAATCTGTTTAGTGTGTATGGGCACAGATAATAAGCATAACTCTGTCTCTTCATTTCGGAAAATATGGAAATAAGGTTTTCACAACAGAGAAACCATAAAATAAAGTGGCATAAATGCTTGTTAAAATACCGAGACATGTCATATGTAAGTGCAAAATACAATATTTTGTATGTGTTTGATCAAACCGTGAGGTAAAAAGAAAACTTGGTATAAAGTTCATCCTAAAAAGCAGTAAACAGTCTATTATTGGTGACTTCATTGTTGCAAAGCATATTTTCTATGAAATATATAAATCCTTGATAAAGACTACCAAACTGGCCTTTATACACAGGTTTTACAGTCCTACCCTACTAGAGTCCATGATCCTACTAGAGGTCAAAACATTGGATCTAATCAGATTGTCTTCTGATGTGGATAAAATATTTCATTTTTAGGTAGGATCTAGTGCGATTCAGTTCAAAACAATTTAGACTGTATTTAATATCAATGTGCTAAATCACTGTTCCTTACTTTATGTGACCAAGTTCAATCAAATGTGTATGATCTTTTTGACTGCCGATGCATGTCCATTAAACTGATTAACTTATAGTTACAAATTTGGAGGGTGTTTTTTATCAGTCACATATATAATAAGCTTAAACATTTTATAGTTCATGATTTTGATTTATTAGACTTGATCTGTTTCAAACCTGATGCACTTCAAACTATGTACTGCATTGATTGAAATTGATACTAGATCCTGAGTTTTAGCTTTTATTTTTTATTCCTGCACACTTATATCCTTTTTGTGTTATTTATACTTTGACTTACTGCTTGCTAATTCAAATTTTTCCACTCATTATAGGAATCAAGATGTGGTGCAGTCAAAGGAAAGGAAACATTTGCTGTTTTACTATCATCAACCTGAAGATGTGAAAGGCAAGAGTGCTATTCATGGAAGTAAATTATTCCTGAACCTGAAATCACTTTAATGGCATTGTTTACTTGTTAGATGAGAATTATGGATGTAATGTCCTTCAATATTCGTTGAATTTCTTGGGCATTTTATCTCATAACAACTATGGAAAGAAGATCTGAAATACTGCTGAAAGCACAATTGGTCGTCTATGATATGCTTTATACAATTTTACGAACGTGAAATCATTGATGTGGCTCTTAAAGCCTCTTATGATCCTTATGTTCCTCTGGCATAATTAATGGTAATTATTAATCATTCTTGCTACATTTACATTACAACTACTACTACATCAACAACATGCTGATCTTTAGCAAGAATTACAGCACTTGGAATTATATGGTGCTATTGCTGATAACCATTTTAATCTTCGCCTAAAGATCTGTAACTGAATATACCATGCTAGTAGCTTTTTCCAGCTCGCGAAGAAGTTGCACCAAGAATCTGCAGCAAGGAAAATTATGAAGGACGATTATTAATAGTAATGTACTTTATGCACAACCAACATCGAAATAGGACTTGAAACTATTTGGTTGTATTTTATACTTATCCAATATTGAATTAAATTAATCATTCTACTGGTTAAATATTACCCTCAATAAACAGTTGAATATGCGTTGCATTTACATCTTTTACTTTAGTAATCATATGATTTGTAAGATGATTCTTTTTGTAATTACATTCATAATCAATTGAAAAAACTGCCTGATACTTGTTCGTCGGTATGCTCTTATAGTAACAACGATCTCTATTTCCTAAAGCAAGATTCCAGAAACGCTGAAAAAAGCGAGCGCCGCAGAAAACTTTTCAACAGATAAACTGTAATTTCTCCCTTCCAGAAAATATTTTGTTGAAAGGTGGGAATATCTGTTTTGGTTTAGTTTCATATTTCTAAATGGAAGAAAAGAACGTCGGTAAACCGCTAAGTAGAACTCAAGCAAAGTGCTAATCATCAAGAAAATGTAAACTGTAAAATACTTGTTATTAATCAGTCCTTTGAAAAAAAAGTTGTATTTAAACTTAAAGGTTTCTGAATAAATGATGATGATGATGATGATGATGATGATGATGAGTGTGAAAGTTCTAATTGAAATCTGCCTTCAGTTTAGCGCGAAAAGTCTTGAAAGCCGTAAAAGAATTTTTGCTGTGTACACCTAATACGTTATCTTCATAACTGCACATTGCTTGTTACTCAAAACCACATGTTTTTAGATATTTTACTGGTTCTTTATTTTTTCGCTACTTTGAATTGTTAATGTTGAAAATTGTAAATTTTCGCTCTCCAATGGTAAAGTTTTGATATTTCTTCACCAATCATCAACTTTTTTATCAGCTATCAATCAAAATTGTGGTTGACAAATCTTTTATTTTTCTGATAATTATGGAAGATTTTTCGGCAGCTTTAGTGGCTTCACAGTTAATAATATTTCCACTCGATGACAGATTGTATCGAAGTTCTACATATGATCTTTTTCTCACTTTGTGTCTGATTTTAAAATCTATACTTGCTATTTTTAGATCAATCGCTTTTTGTACTAAGCCACATATTCTCATCATCAGTTTGGAAATAGTGGGAAAATAATATTTTATCAGGTTTGCTTTATCCCTATCCTCGGATACAAATGTTCCATCTTCTGCAATAATGATGAAATGGATGGCGTTGACTTGAGATTAAATTCACAAAAGTGTATAACATTTCTCTAACAAAGGCTCATTCAGTAAAAGGAGCGTCGGCTCAGTGCCAAGGGAGGGCCATTTGCATTCCGGATAGACACCATAACAGACACCATCTACTTGACTGCACTAGATATAAATAGTACAAGCGGCTGTAATTCTTTTTTTTTTTGTTAGATGAAATACAAAACTCTTGACAGCAAAATACCACAGAAGATGTCACGTTCACCAAGATTGCTCCAAAAACTCCCAAAGTTGAAACACTACTGTGGCAAGCAAACACTTGACTAAGCAGTAACAATATCTCTTCCAATAGTTTAGTGAAATTTACCATGAGTGGTATTTGGAAATGAAATATTATGAAAAGTAAAAAACGATAAAAATGGAAAGAATACGAAACAGTGAATATCGACGTCTGGCAAGCTTTTGTATTTATTTCCTTTTCAATTTTACAATGGGATTCGACTTGTACTCAAGAAGTAATCAATCCATCTATTATCTGAAAGAGTTGAATGCATCATACATCCCTCTGTATCAAGGCATGCTAATTGCAATTGGATATGGAGTTGGCGCTATCTATGGGCTATTAGTTGGCTATTTTTGTGACCATTATGGTCATGCAAGAAGATTGTTCATAATTAGTAATGTAGTTGGTGCAATTGGTACATTGATTTATAGCATACCTATTTCTGCACCTGTTTTACTTTTTGGACAATTCTTAAACGGTTTTGCTAAGGGTAGTCTTACAATTGTCATAGCAGAACTAGCTCGAATGTATGATGGAGATATTTTGACAAGAGTGTTTACTTGGCTCAACGTTGGTCTTGCACTTGGGCTTATTACTGGTCCACTATCTAATTTTGCCTTTGTAAATATCGATATTGAATGGGGCTGGTATTATATTCACTCAACAAATGCACCTGGATATGTGGTTTTGATCCTTTACATATTGCTCAGCATTTCAGCAGTCTTGTTTTTGCAAGAAAGTGAAGAGATTAATAAGAATGATGCAAAAGAGCTAAATAATGAAAATTCCTTGTTGAATACCAGTTCTCATAAATTGTCAAAAAAGCTGAAATTATTGCTAGGTAATAAAAGATTATTGCTCGTATATTTTGGAACATTTTACTGGACTTTTGTTCTTACTGGTATGGAAGCGTTGGTACCATTAGTAGCAGCTGATTGGCTGGGATTCAAAGCTACACAGCTGAGTATCAGTTACATTGCTAGTGGTGGTACATATATCGTTGGAAATGTTGGCTTTGCATTCGTGCAACGTTACATTAATGACTTCTATTCTGTCATTCTTTTAAGCTTATTGCACCTTTCTGTTCCTGGATTAGTATGGCTAATCCATTATCTGAATATGATAGGCAAATCATCTCTTGCATTGTACTATACTTGGGTTGTCATTGGCTCACTCACGTGGATATTGGAGGATGTACTTGCCAGAGCATTTTGCTCAAAATTGGTACCTTTGCAGTTACAAGGGTTCGCTGAAGGTGTGAGGACGGTTCCGAAAGCTATTGGATTATTAGGTGGTGGGTTATTCGTGAGCATCTGGTACGAGGAAATCAACTTTTTTTCACCAATCATCCTGATTTCAAGTATAATTCTCATCATAGGATTTCTTTTGCAACGGAAATCTTACATTGAACTGAAAAGATTATCAATGTCTTGATGAAAAGAAATATTGCTAGCGCAGGCTTTCTTACAGATATTAACATTAGAAGATCAATTGTTAAAAGGTTCGCAAGAACGAATAATTTAGTCAAATTGACACTGGTTAGCTGAAGCTTTGAGACTAATTGAAGAATATGTTCGTTGGTAAACTGCTTTTTTTGTGACGTTTTGTATCCAAAGTGTACTCCCATTTGTAATGCATAGACATGGATTGAAGCGGTGAGAGTGTTTCAGTCTAAACCTATTTGCAATCGTATTTAGAAATAAATATTTTAAATAATTGATTCAAAATTACTAAGATCTTGTATTTTTGTTGTTGATTACAACTATGTTCATTTAAGAAAATAAAGACAGTGATTTTGTTGACAAGCAGGTTCATCTGTTTCGCTTCATGCTATCATATAGATTTCAAAAATCTATTCTTAGATTTTGAGTTGGAATTCTCCACTTCTTTTAAGAGTCTTCCGATTTTAAAATGGGGATAAAAGAATAATAATTATAAATCGTCAAAGATGATCGAACGTTTTTCTGGCAATGTGATTGGCTAAAAGCAATGTTTGGAACTGGAAACGTAAACAGAAGGACCATCGGCTGAAGTTGGTCAATCCACAGAAACAATTTATACGGAACTGACCCCTCGATGCGATAAAAAGTTACAAAAATGGTGTGAAACGTCTTCTC
>JANVCG010059115.1:0-18670 GCA_025505365.1 Haliclystus inabai
GTCTCCTCCCCTATATAAATTTACTAGGAGGGGGAGATGATGTAGCCTGGGACCAAGAGTCCACGAGGCATCCTGTACTGTCAGTCTTATCAAATATACTCGACACATAGTCACGCTCATACTCGTCATCTTTACTCTGAACATAACACTTACTATTACGTCCGCACAAATCAAACTTCATAGTTGGCATTTGATAGTGTGGGGATTAAATACTTGAGTATAAATTAAAAAACTGCAACTTCAAACTATAGGTTTAATTTAAGATTTCAATGGCTATTTGAGTTTGAGAAAACTTGAGAAAGAAAATCGAGATTTAGTTCAATTTAATAAATCAAAATCTAAACAATCAATTTAATAAATCAAAATGTAAACAACTAGCGCTTCGCTCCAGTCGCTGCGCGAGGCACAGAGGGCCTTCGGCCCTCCGGAGTCGATCGAGGATAAATTGTATTCGAATGAATTTCTGATAGCTTGAATTCCATCAGTGTACTAAGATTTACCTGGAGGTTTTGGCAATTCGCGCTAGTGGTTTCAAGAGGCACGGAGGCCCTCCGGAGTCGATCGAAGATATAGTTTATTTGAACGAAATTCCGGTAACTCGAATTCCATCAACGCGGTGATGTGTACCAGGAAGTTTCCGAATTTCATGACGATAGGGTACTAAATCATTTAATTTTTTCACCCGTTTTCTCGACTTCACGCCTGATTTCAAACCCCAAGGTTTTGATTGAAATACACATAATTTTTATAAAAAACTTAGAGTAAATTAAGGCTTCGTGTGTCTGAAAAGCTGTATTGCTTACTGTCTTTGAAAATTTTTAGTACCTTTCGAATTCAAAAGTTGAACCCTCTGATAGAATTTTGAAATAGTAGCTAGTTATTTTTATTATTTATATCATAGTTATTACCACCTAAATCCTATTATATTACCAATGGTTGTACATAACAAGCGTTTTTTGCAGTCTAGTGGAATCAGTCACAAAGGAAGCTATGCTAAAACACTTTGTGTCCAACAATATTCTTACTACAGCTCATCATGGATTTCTTAACCATAAATCAACTACAATACAGTTATTAGAATCACTCAATCATTGGACCATTGCTCTTGAACAAAGAGAATGCGTTGATGTTCTTTATCTCGATCTTGCAAAAGCCTTCGACACTGTATCGCACTGCAAATTAATCCTAAAGCTTAACTCTTATGGAGTTGAAGGACATTTATTATGTTGGATCAAAGAATATTTGTCAGATTGCTCAATGCGTGTCCGAGTTTCGAAAATGCGAAACACTTTCTCTGAATATTGTTATTGCAAAAGCGGTGTTCCACAAGGCTCGGTTCTTGGGCCTCCATTATTCATTATTTACGTTAACGATGTACCCGATTTATTTATCAAATCAACCTGTAAAATTTTTGCAGATGATTTAAAGCTTTACACCATCTTCAATCTAAACGATACTAGCACAACTGTCACAAGTTTCCAATCCGAAATCAATGCATTCACAAAATGGGCTGATATATGGCAGCTCAACATTGCTAGTGAAAAATGCACCACCCTTCACCTCGGTTACAAAAATCCTTGCATAATTTACCATATCAAAGACCATGCTTTATCAAATGTGATTTCATCTATTCGAGATCTCGGTATTCATCTCACATCTAATTTAAAGCCATCGGTGCACTGCCATGAAATATCTAGGAAAGGTTATTGTATATCAAACTATATATTGAAATCATTGCATTGGAACAATCCGTTTCATTTAATTAAAGCGTTTTCAACATACGTAAGACCAATTTTAGAGTATGCTTCGCCTATATTTTCATCTTACATGTCAAAAGATATTGAAACTGTCGAGAAAGTGCAAAGACGCTTCACGAAAAAAAGTTTTTTTCCGTTGTTTTGGAGATCGTGAAACAAACTATAAGGAACGTTTAAAGAATCTAAATCTTCTTTCCCTCTCTGATAGACGCCTTTTCTTGGATCTTTGCTTGTTCTACAACATAATTCCTGAAAATGTATTGTTAGAGCTCCCGAAAGAAGTTGTACTCACTCCTATCTCTACAAGAAGTCACAATGCCCGATATCAGGTGGATACTGCGAAAACATCTTGTACAATCCGATTTGGAATAATTTGCCATCTGAGATCGTAAATTGTGACTCGATTTCCAAATTTAAAACTAAACTATTGAATTATCTTGATTGTAGCATAACTTAATTTTTGAACCATACAGTACTAGTATCGTGTTAACTAATTTAATTTAATTGTGTGCCCTCAATGTAATTTTTAACCGTATAGTATAAGTGTCATTTAAATTATGACCTTCCATCCGTGTATCTATGTTTAGTAAACTTGATTTTCTAAATAAAGATATCTATATAAGTGGAAGACAAAATGTTTTCAAGCATAAATTGTTTGAAAAAGAAACGTACAAATGCCACAAAGTTAGAATCCCATTCGAAGGCACAGAAACACACTACAGTGCACTGCATCATGCAGATGAATGTGTCTTTAGATAAGGGGATTGACAGGCCACTCCACGTCACCCAGAGTTGTATACCAATTGATTGTAAATAACGGAATCATTAATATACAGATTGAGCTTTTCCATTGATATAGCCTGATCGTACTGTCATTCAGCGCCAATTCTTTGGATCGATGAAATATCAAAAATTTCTTGTTCAAAATATTCAATAATTTGTCCATCTTTCAAAGTCAAAATAATGGAAAAAGTAAGGTTCAGTTGCAAGAGACATTAATGTTATGATATTCTAATCCAGGACCATGCAGTACGTAGAAAATGTCACGCCCTGGGTTGCAAGCTGCTTTTGAACTTCTAATCTGTGGAATGCAAGATTAATATATTAGTATAAATTGGGGAGGAGCGAGTTTATGATAAAGATTTATAGACAGTCATACAACACACAGAGAAATAAATTACGGAACAGATTCATTTTTAAAAACCAAGAACAACATAGGATTGTAATCATTACATTTTCTTGCCCGTTTTCTCGACTTCACGCCCAATTTCGGAGTCGCAGTTTCTGATTGAAATACACATAAGTTTTATAAGAAACTTGGCGTTAATTAAGGCTACAAATAGTTTGAAAAGCTGTAGCCGGTACTACTTATACTTTCCTTGATAATTTTAAGTACCATTCTATTTCCAAAGTTGAATCTACTAATAGGATTTTGATTTAGTTTAATAACATTTTTAATTGTGAAAGAATCTGTATTGCCACATCGCTGGAAGCCAATTCGAAGACACAGAAACACACTACAGTGCAATGCATTATGCAAATGACTGCGTATTTAGATAAGGGGATTGTCAGGCCCCCTCCACTTCACCCAGAGTTGTAGATATGCTGTATTCCAATTATTGTCCAGAACCAGTACGTAGCAAGTGTCACGTTTAATACCCTTCATATCTAGGTATCTTCTCTGTGTGAGAAACTACTTGCCTACTAATTTGAAATGATTTCTTGAAAATTACCAATACCCATCAATAATTCGGCTATTATCAGCTGTTTTGTGGAGCCATTCACATCGTGGTCTACACGCAGGCTAAATTCAGTCCACGCCGTTCAACGAAGCGAGAACGACGTAAGAGCAATTAACTCTGCCTTTGTTTCGAATGCAAGGCGAGGCGTGAACACGAATTAGTCAGCAAACAAAGGGCTTCGTGAAAGTGTAGAGGTGTGGAATAATAGTAAAAATAGACTCCATATATAAACCACACATACATAGTAGATAACGGTATTGTATTTGGCTGGCCACCAACAGGGAGAGGATGAAGAAGGGTTGCATATGACTGTTTAATTACAGAGCCTCTATGAAGATGGACCAGCTTTGTATATTTGATGTCGTCGCTACGAAGGGTAAACACGAAGCTAGAGAATTACAATAAGGCATAGCTATTTACATTCACAAGAAATATGTGAAGACAAACGGAAGCGTTACAGTTAACAGTAGGAAATACATTATCACAAAACAATACACAATAAAACAATCCACTTCAAAAGCAAGGTTGAAACCGAATAAGCGAAGCACAGAAACACGGCGAAGTTTTTGCCAACATATCGCCGAACGCGGACAAATAAGGAGATAAAAAAATAGCCTATGCAATAAAAGAGCACTTCCCCTCCACAATTGCGTAACCAAATCGCTTCGAAAACGAATAACGAAGGAGGAGTTTTCAAAATAAAATCGTCAGAAATAGGGCAGTTTCGAGCTGTGCGATTGGTCTAGAGCGATGAGGGAAACCCTCCGAGGCGACAGACGGACGGAACGACGCACTAAGCAATTTATTATTATTGATTGATTGATGATACAATTTGTTGTTGTTGCTGTTGTTGTTGCTGTTTATTTTGTAGCGTGAAATGCTAACAAGCTAGATACAGGAATGTATTTAGCTTCCACTTATGTACAGCCCTTATCAGTAAATACATATACAATAAGAATAGTTACCTAAGTTAATATTATGTGTAAACAAGGCAATAATGTGTCAAGTCTAAATTGTTTAGACTGTTTCGAAATTCTTTAAAAGTTTTAGCCTTAACAATATTTTCAGGTAGATTGTTCCATGATGTAAGAACACGGCTACAATATTGATATTTTGTAAAATTGGATTTTTGATTAAGTTTTGATTTTAACTTGACTGTCACCTCTCATGTCATATTTGTTTTTGCAAAATTCGAAAAAGACATCGAATTCCAAGTCTACAAGATTGTACACAATTTTATACAATAGATACAGATCTTGCTTCA
The DNA here is from genome assembly GCA_025505365.1 of Haliclystus inabai. Taxonomy (NCBI): domain Eukaryota; kingdom Metazoa; phylum Cnidaria; class Staurozoa; order Stauromedusae; family Haliclystidae; genus Haliclystus; species Haliclystus inabai. The sequence continues at coordinate 4,764 of JANVCG010059115.1, forward strand.
GTCTTCTCAATTCAAGTGATTCGAGATTTAGATAAAATAAACGTTCAGTGTAGGATGCAGTTTGATCTCGTTTTTCGATTGAATAAATAAATCGCGTAAATCGTCTTTGCACGGCTTATTCGACTAATTTAGGACTTTTTTGGTCATCAAATTCAGCCATTATGGATACGCATGGTCGCTATGTTTTGCTTTAGCGTCAGTCAATGGGACTAGCAGTCTATGTAAATTTATGGTGAAAACATCTACATACATTGAGTTGCGTTACTTTAATTTCCTACATATTCTTAATTTCATCATTATCATTATTATTCACATAATTCACATCATTCAACCGGGTCACCTCCCTTCATGAATGACTTTACCCCCATTGAAAATGGGTGTAAGCCAATAATCATCTTCTAAAATATCTGTTACAGTGTAGTGCATGTGTTTACAATCTTCTTATACACGTCATCCATGTCTTTCGTTCTTTTATGCCTTAATAACATACGTCTCATCACTGTCTCGTTTATGTATCTATTTAGGTAACGAATCAAAGTACGTAAACGGGTATGCTAATTAATATTTGATTTGTTACTAAAGTAGATACAGAAATGAGACAGCGATAAAATGTGTGCATTGTATGAATGAATATTGGTTTGAATGAAAATGAGGTCTATTTATTACCAGGCTAGTCCTGTATTCTGCAAATGCCATGATCAAACTAGCTACGGGCCTCCTGAATTTTATATATAAATAGCCGAAACATCCGAGAATAGGGAAGATAAAAAATTTAAAAAAACGAACAAGTTTAGATATGTGGCGGTCTGTATGTTTTTTTTCAAAGTTGTTTTGATTTTTTGCATCTCAGCATCATAGAATAATTTAATAAATTAAAATTAAGACCAATTAACAAACGCAGGAATGAAACATCACAGCTTCTGGCTTCTGATTGGTCATTCCACTTTTCTGAATGAAATATGCCACATTTTTACCTTCAAAGCTTGCCTTGTTCCCCAATGCCCTACTGTCACGTTGCACTTAACTGACATATAGGGCCTTACCGAATTTGATTCAAAACACTTTTACAATAAGAAACACGTCCTAAAATGCAAGTCTATTGTCATTTTGAATGTTTTCATGTGGTATTGTTACATACATTATTCAAATCAAACAGCAATGATCATCGATAAATTGGAGCTAACAGCTTAAGTTTCTTAGATCTCAAACGTTGAATCCTATTCCAATCTCCCACAAAAAAATAAATGCCAACAGGCTCATACACTCAAGATGAATATTCTTATCAATGAAAAACTTGAGGTTTTTTCCCTTCGTTTCCGTAGCAGTATTTAAGTTTCTTTTTGACATAGTTGCCCCCGATTGAAGCGATAAAAGAAACCCAACAAAATCTTGTTGCCAGGCTCGGTGTGAGCGTTGTCTTTTATTGCCCAATCATGAGGAAGAATGTCACACTACGTAATGGAAACGTCATTACTGCTTGGTTGTGATTGGTCATTTCGATTTTCTAAAATGGCGCATCAGTTTCGAACAACACATTTTCCTATGTCCTATTATGTAGTGAAGTGGGCGTAGCAGAATAGAAGCCTGGTGTCTGGGCTTCTTAGAAGCTACATGTCCCCTCAGCAAAGCGTAGGCAGCCGGAGTGTGCGAGCTGGGACATGTGACACTGGTCTATATTCACTTTACCGCGTATTCTTTCTGTATATGCAATTATTTATTAAATTATTATATAACTTCGAGGTGTAAAAATTCAAAGCAACTTGAAAGAAACTTTTCGTAGAACTGAAAAATTTACATTTTTTTCCAAATCATTTCAGTCTGTACGCAGGCTAAATGAAACTTCTTAGATTTGATGCAAAATTGGGGGAGTGGGATTAAAAAAAGGATCATAAATTGAATGATATGATTTAAAAGTAAAGTTTTGTCATTTTCAAATGAAATGTAACAGCTTGTGTCAATTCCTTTAAAATGGTTACGTAGAACACCGAGTTTGTTATTCAGCAACTCTGATGATGGATAGGGCACCCAAAAGTTGAGTTTCATGTTGAATCGTGGATTTTGTATAAAGCTATCGCTCTGTACACTCATGGAGTAATGCTTGCGTTCCGCTGAGTGAAGTAAAATCAACTTCACTTGTAAATCAACCTTTTTTTCCGTTTCCCACTGATTTATCAATGATTCTTCCTAACTTTTTCAGCTTTCATTGAGCCAACAGAAATATAGTGCTCAAGTCAAGTTTTTTTGCTTTGAATATCTACAGTAATTTTTATCTTTTTTGCCCACCCATATCGCTGATTGTGTAGTCTGATGCAATTTGCCTAGTTAGGCGCATGCGTACAATGCCTCTACGTTCGTCGTACGCGTCATACGCTTAAGCATTGTTTTTACAACGCCCAGATGCAGAGCAACAAAACGTGGGCACGTGGAGCAAGGCTAGGGACGTAACTACACAGAGAGTGCTATATCCAGAGCCATCTATATTTACTATAGCACCTCGGGGATCGAGTTAAATATGAACTGTGACTCGAATCAAATGTTTTGATTCGAATCCAATGTTTTTGATAGAATCAAATGAACTGTGAATCGAATCGAATAAATTGTGAATCGAATCGAATGAATGAATTGTGCATCGAATTGAATACCGTATCAAATCAAATGGTCCCCTATAGAATCAAATGATTTTGAGCGTATCCAATTAAATTAGCCTATCGAATTAAAATAAAACATCACGATAAAACTTTACGATAGACAGAAGATTTTATTGAATTTTGCAACAATCGGCGCTCCGATCGGTGCTCCATATCAGAGCCTCTACAATGTAAACGAAGGCTTCCCCAGTGGTGATTCACAAATTTCAAAGGCCAGAAAATGTTAAAAACAAAGAGAGGATAAATCGAATGAATGATTTCACTCTTTGCAATTGGCTACATTGTCGAAAACTTAATTCAGCAGATCTAACAACACGGACTATAGTCACTGACTACGGTACATGAAATCCCATTAACTTTGCATTTATACAACATGAAATTATTTAAACTTTATTTTGCCCACCAAAGATTAATTGGATTACTATTATCTGCAATTGGAGCGTTTTTGGTGATGATATCGTTTATCTTGAGTAAAAAGGTTTTACAAGCAAACCATTCGAAGGATTTTATTCCCAGTGTTATGCAAATTATAAATATGAGGTCAATTATACAACTGCTAATTATTTCGCCTATTTTCGTCCAAAAGGAATTTCGACAGCATGGTTCATCTTTGAAAAGTATACTCTTTCTGTTATGTATAGGTGGTTCGTCTATGATGGACGTGGCTGCATGCTACGCTTCATTTCAATTCATACCGTTATCTGATTTTACAGTAATATATGCCACAAGGCCTGTTATGACTTGTATATTTGCGTTTGCCATTCTTCGTGAGCAAATCAATTTCTTAGATATTTTTCTTGCTGGTGTGAATTTCCTTGGAGTTGTGGTTATGAGCAAACCAGATTTATTTGGATTACAAAACTCAAGATCAATTGTTCAAAATATTGAATCCATGATAGAATTGAATACTGGAGATAATAATCATTATATTGAAGGTATATTCTTTGCAATGTTAGCTAGCTTATCGTGTGCATTGTTTTATGTTATCGTCAAACTATCTGGATTGAAATTTGACGTCTATTTACCTTGGTTTTATGCTCCCTTCGTTGGTTTGTTTGGATCTTCTATCATCATGCTATTCACTAAAGAGAAAATTGTTATTAACATCCCAATCGACATTTGGATAAATATTATTTGGCTTTCATTCCTAGCATTTGCAGCTGTAACATTCTTTACTGAGGGATTACAACTAGCTGGAGCAGTACCAAATTCATTGATAAGAAATCTCGATGTCGTTTACATGATTCCGTTGGAATATTTGGCGTTTAATGTGTTACCATCTCAGGCAACACTTATCGGGGGCGTTCTCGTATTGAGTGCTTCCATAGGAGTCACATGGCAACGATTATAAAATCACCATTGTATGCATCAGTAATATGTCAATCGAAGTGGATGAGTCCCCGCAACCGGGACTTTTGTAGCAAATACCAAAATTCCGTCAGTCAAATACGAATGCGCATGCAATTGTATTTGCGTTGGTCGCAGACGCCATTTTATTCAGTTTTTAAAATCTTCAAGTTTTCATTGTTTGATTGCCATTGTGTGCATGTGTATTAGGCTGCCGAGACTTGAGCATTTGGTACCAAAGTCTCCCTTACGGGGACTCTATCCACGCCCTATTTCGATTCTCATCTTATGTCAACTCAACGAACATTATTGTTGAATACCGTCATGTTACGGCTTTTGATGTTCGTTATCATTTTATGTATGTCAGCGTGGCTAATCTTTGATACTATGCTAAAAAAAATAGATAAAGTAATATTAAATTTTGTTGTACAGTACCTCCATGACAATTCTAGAAGTGTCAGCCAAAATTTATTGCCAATTGGAACCAATTGATTTGGCAAGAAACGATCTCAGGCGACCTGATGTAATGATGGTGGTTCCATGGGGAATAAAGGGAGATGCACGCTATGGGACTTCACATGCCCAGAGACACTTCAACCCTAGCCATGTGAACAAAACATATTTCAAATCCGGAGCAGGAGCAGAATCTGCAGAAAAATTGAAAATATCAAAATATAAAGAGATCTCATAGGGCCACAATTATCATTTTATACCGATGGCAATAGAAACCATAGGAGCATATGGAGCCTTTTTCTCAAATTTTATAAACCAACTCTCACCTCGAATAAAAGAAGCTACAAAAGATCCTCAATCTGGCAGATACTTGAGTGAAAAATGTCTAAAAACATCCAGCGTGGTAATACCTTAAATGTTATGGGGACATTTGACAAAGAGAGCGAACTCCACACATTTTAATTACATTATTACAGGAATATTTTTCTTGCTGGTTTTATTTTATTTTTTAGAACGATTTTTAAGTATTCATATTATATAGTATTTAGTAGATGTTTTAAACCAATTCAATTCGAATTCAAGTTTATAGTTTACAGTGTTAATAAAATTAATCAAGTTTATTAAAAAACAATTATAGAACATATTTAAAGGCAGCCATAGATTGCTTATCCCAAGTGACTGGATTTAGCGTTGAAATAGTCTGTTATTGATCTACTTTTGTGATGGTTTCCATTGCTAATTTGTTAGAGAATCCTACTTAGAGTTTTCCTCGTGTGTATTTCTATGTGTATACAGCGTTTATCACTCCATCATTAGTTTTTGAATGGCAACAAAAGTTATATCTCTCAAACGCCTGAGTTTTTGTTAGTGATTTAAGTGTATAATAGTTTACTTAGCCATATTTTCTGGGCTTTTCTCTACCAAATTAAACATTTTGTGTCAAACTCTTTTGCATTGTTTACCATTCCATGCTCTGTTCTAAACACATACACGATAGATATTATCAAGTTTCATTGGTGCGTATTGGATCACAAAATAAACCTCAGGTCATTTAGCGTCTATGCCCAGGGGTCTATGCTCAGATTAATCGCTGAATTCCGTTCAAATAGCCTTCATGCAGAAGGAAACGTTGATTGCTGAATTGTGGATTGCTGCATTTAATTATTGAAATGAGAATCGAGGGTTGAATTCCTGCCAGATAAAGAAATTTAAGTTTTGTATGATACTGTTTTGAACAGAGAGTCCACCCTCGCCAAACGGTTGCCAAATATTCATCCTGTTTTATTATTCTGGAAATTTATGTACTTGAGAAAAACTCCGCGTAGGCTTGAAACTTATTTCAAGTCTCCACTATCGCAATATATTTAAGTTTGAATAAGCGTGTAGGCTTGCATGGTACACATACACGTGCATTAATTGACATGTACCATGTTTCAGTAAAAATTCAATATCAAATTGAATATGAAAGTTGCAATTTGATTCTATTGTTTTATGTCGTTGATTATACGCACACTGTTAGGTACGCACTCTGACTTGATATTAAAGTTTTATAAAATGTTTTGAACTTCGTTGAAGTACTTTTTGGCTCATCGCTGGCCTCTACAATACGCATAGCAGGTTTTCCAATTGCATACATAAACAGAGCTGCATGATATTCTATTGGTTCCTTCCCCAATATTACTACCTCTGAAATGAACTGAACCCATCCTGATTGATCAAAGACTTTTCTATTGAAAAACTCGAACAATGAAAATTGAATGCTATACTGTACTGCAAGACCAGCTGAAAAAAGATTATAACGAAAGGGAGATAAGCCTAAAATAAATTCTTATATAAAATTATAAACTACAATGGATTCAACATCTAACACATGAGTTATACATCGTGAACTGGATTAATGCTATTTATATATTTTCTAAACCCTAACACAATTGAGATAACCGTACCTTTTTCAATTTTTCTCAAGCTTGAAACCTTACCAGATCATGTGGAATACATCAATTGTTGCTCAATTATTTAAGAAAGTAAAGGAAGGTTCTCGATTTGTAAATCAGGAAGAGCTTTTTCAAAGAAACTAATTCACACTTATGGTATTCAATTTGATCTTCTATCATAGATCACATCCTATTAAACAAAGCGTAAGCAGTGAGAAATATGCCACTATATAGGTTTATTCCTAAGTATCTTACTGTTTTACTTTAGTTGTTACTTTGAAACCTGTACTTGTATATATCGATAATTTGATAATTTACAAATATCTATGAAATGAAATGAAGCCTTTGTATACAGGTCACCTTGTAGAACAGCCACCTGTCTATAATAGTCACTGTGTATTATCACAAATGTCCACTTCTATTGAATGTAACCTGTGATAAAGGTCATTTTTCTAAAGTGGTCTACATTCACGTATCTCATGCACAGCTGGCCGTTGTACCCAGGTTTTATTGTAATGATGTCTTCAGTTGTGTACATGGTAATATTCAAATAAAAAATAACGCTGATTCTACGAAACTTTATTGACCAAGAACTGGCCTTTTGACAAGCACTGGTTAGGTGTCAACGACAATGAAGAGTTTCTGTGGTTGGGCAAGTATGCAAATGGCAAATGAGTAACTCTTACGAATAATGCTCCCTGAAAATTTGCTTTGATTTCTTCAACACACAATAGGAATTTGGAATCAATCAAAGATCTCGGAATTTACACCCGGTTGTAGAAAAATTTATGCAGGAATCAAGTCAGTGAAAATGATCTAGTGATTTAAACTTATTCGAAAATACCCACCCAGACAATAGAAATTACTGGAAGAAGGATTTTGCCATGATTTTTGATGGATTCTCATAAATCAGAATAAATTGTAAATTTAAATTATGCATTAAAGGCGCGTAACAAAAACCACGTTTAACTTCGAGATTTCCAAACAGCAACCTTGCACCCACATTCTGTGTGTTTTAAGTGATATCAACGACAATACTATTTCACACAAAGATCTAGTTTCATGTAGAAAATTTTGAAAGCACGATGATTTACACATTAGAATTGTTCAACAAACGTCTTTCAACCTCGTTTTCAAACACAAACTATATCTCAGTCGAAATCGAGCTTCTGTGACGTATCGATAATCCTTTGTAAAAACTTGGGAGTTATCAAAAATAACAAATGATGGATAGTTATAGCTCAAAACAAAACGTTTAATTCAATTGAAAGCTATCGCACCTTTCTTTATGACCATATAGCGTTTAGTAGGATAGTTTTAGCAATCAAAAATTATTGCGTAAAGCTGGAAATTTGTGAACAGAATGTCGAGTTGCACTTTCAATTTGCATGCAGATTAAATAACCAATGGCGCGTTTCAATAATTTAAAATCTTTATACAATGTTTTGTTCTCGAATAGTAGCTTAGAAGATTAACTGAAGTTTATTTACATCCAGAGCATAAAATACAGTTGAAATTTACGAAGTTTTGGTGTATTGAGTTGATAGTCAATGGTACGTTAAGGCGGTGGTGGCAAACTTTTAATGAATTTAGTAAGTATTAGGAATGATTAGAATATTCTCTCCATGTACTTAATATTGGTCTATCTATTTGACTTGAAATCGACACATACAGTTTTGAGTTCTAGTAATCACACATATATGTTGATAAGGTAGAATTATTGTCTTTGTTAACAATTTTTGCTCTTGAAACACACTGTCATCCCTTTCTTTGTAAAACGCAATTTTTTGGCAAATTTCAACTAATCCAAAGCGTTTTAGTGCTTTGACTAGCTTTTTCTCAATATAAGCCTCAAAGTTTTCTCAGTCTGGTCTTCGTTCAAAAATGTTGTTGATGCCTGCATTACAATGTTGTCGAATAGGAATTCTATTTATTCAGATTGATTATTATTTTGGTACAAAACAAACCATGAAATTTATACAGCCTTTCGGCTAATAATGACTTCAGCCTTTCTCAAGTGATTTTTGCAGATATGAAATAACATGGATACATATATTCATAAAACTGTTGTTCCTGCTGTAGTGTAAACCCGTATTTTGGAATTTATTATCATTATGAAGGAGATATGGAAGACACTTATACAACAGTATAAGAAGATAAATAGGATTGTTTTAATAGTCCAAAAAGAAATACATTGCAACATTGTGAAAACATGCAAGCTTTTTAAACAAAGCGTTTGTATCATTATCATTTTGTATCAAAATAATAATTTTATTTTCTCTCAATGCCATGCATGATATGTACAGGATGCTCTAAATTTAAGAATCATATAAGTATACATGTATTATATATACAGAAGCTCATTTGGGTCGAAGTGTGTCCTGTAAACTTTATAATATTTGAAATCAACTGACTGACGCTATCGAAAGTTGCTGAAAATTTGTCCTAAATAATTATCAATCTAAGCCACAAGTTTCTTGAAGATTGTGTTATTACGTAAAAGTGTCAGATATCGGAGCTTATCGAGGATTCCTGGGATCGTGTAAAATTATTGATGCAGACATATTGCAATTAAAAACAAACATCATTTATTTGCTATACTATTCTAATTTTGTGCTTTATAGATTCAGAATTTTTCAAACGTACAGTCTGAAGGAGATTACGCCAAATACTCTCTTTTCATGTGTCAGTTTATGTGACAGTGACGTATTTGAAAACTTACAAATTACTATAGAGAATTATTGGAACGAAAATCCGAGGATCTAGCTAGATGATTCCCTTTAATCTCTATCAGCATCCGATTTTAATTTTGAAGAAATTCAAAACATTCAAATAATTGCGTTTTCAGACATTGTTCTACAGTATATATTATGATCTTTCCTTTCTCCGAATTGATGCATTTTGAATCTATTGATCTCTGAAACTAAATTGTCTTTTTCATGAACGTGTTAGTAAGAGTCTATTTCTCTGCATATCGGGATGGATGGAACGATAGAAAACAGTATCAACAGAATCTGCAATCGATACAAGCAACAAATTATGTTTTCGATATTTGAGTCAAATTTGAAATATCTCCTACTGTAGAAATGGAATTAATGCGAAATTGTTAAATGCATTTTTCTTTCAAATGTGATTAGCGTGTTCATTATACGTATTAATCCGATGACAGGGCGTGGTCGAACATGAGAAACGATGTAAAATCATAACCACTGCGTTTGCGTAGATTTTCTATTTTCATTGTTCTGCCAGTAATTTATTGATGATACTGCCGTATGTAATACATGTGGAATTCTATCAATTAAGACGTGAGTTTAAGGTAGATAAACAATCCAATAATTGAAACTTGTAGATTTCCACAGGTATCGCAATAAAAAAGATTTTATTTGAGTTTTCATATCTCACAAATGATGTGAACAAATGTATATTTATATCCTTAATAGTCAATAATCGGTGGCCCTTAACTAATTGACTGCTATATTTTCGTTTCAACCCCCTGGATGACGTTTAAAAATAACGTTATTCGTTTGAGGATCCAGTTCCGAACAGCGTTAATAATCGATACAAAGATTCAAAGTTAAATATGGAAATCTCACTTTTTGTCTAATATCAAGACCATAAAGAACCTTAAATTCCCATTTCTCGTTCCCGTCATTATTCGAAATTTCCGATTATCACTATGATGTTCGCAGAATTCCTGTTTAATTTGAATCCTCCTATACGCTGCTGTACAGAACATACATACGTTGATGAAAGGATCATCTCAACATTCAATTATAAGTTATCTTAATTTTTTTGTTCGCAAAAATTTCTTCGAGCTATGCCATAGTTCGGGGTCCCATTTTGCCAAACCATGTATTCAAAGAACAATTCAGTTTAGGGAATTCAGCTCAACTGCGACAAATATACTCATGCTTATACAGCCTTAGTAGGCAATGATCAGGTTATGAAGTATTATCGTTGAATTCCTTGATTGGCTCAAAACAATTTGAGGGACCTCTTGAAATATTGTCTTTAGATTGCTAAAATTGTGTCTCATCTTGCAGGAAAATGATGGATATGGAATACAACTTCAAGGCAAGATGCCAAGAAGTCATTGACATTATTGAAAGAAAAGAGAAAGTTCTTATCAATGAAATAGCTACATGTAATAAATTAACTGAAAGCTACAAGAAACAATTACCTATCGCAAAGCAACGGCTAAAAGCCGCGATAGAAAAATTACCTAGGTTAAGACGAAGTATCGAGACACTGGAGAAGAAAATTGAAAGAGTAGAAGACAAATACGAGCAGACAAAAGTACAAATTCTAATTGTTGAGCGAGTACGAGAGAATGACATCTTGGCAATGAGAAAAGGTAATATTCATGCGAAAAAAATCACAAATTTAATCGAAGAGATACAAACAGCGAAAGACAAATTCAACAACACATATCAATGTATTATGACGAAAAGACGTGGAATATGTAAAATGGAAGGGAAGTTAGAAGACATAGAAAGAAAGATAGATGTCACAACAAAGAAAAACAAAGATAAAAAAGAGAGAATTGAAAACATGAAAAACAGAAGTAATGAGATAACGTCACATGGCGATGAAGATCAGATTGTGCTCCAAGACAAATTGAAAAAGAAAGAAAATGATGTTGAGAATGAAACAATGAAATTAATTAAATTGAAAGCAACAGTGCAAGATTTAGAGAAAGAATTGTTAGAAGTAGAAAAAGAATTGAATGAAATATCACAAAAAAATGCTCAAGCACTAAAAAAAGTTGAAAATGCAAAAGTGGCGAAGATGTGCAAAGTTTCAAAGACAAGCTACTCACCAAAGTAACAATAATAAAGTAATTACAAACTCAGATTGAGATACTAAATAACAATTTGCAAAGATGTGTGTTTTGTTTCCAATGAAAAACAACGTACAATCACAAGAAAACAGTATTTTGAATCTTAGTAATAATGCAATCAAGTTGATTGATAGTATTGTTGAATGTTATTTAAGTTACTAGATCAGTCAAAAATCATAATAACCAGTAGAGTATCAATTAGATTAGAGTGAAAAGTGAAATAGATTTAGGAAAAAGCTCAACAGATGTGGAAACGACAATTTTGTTTTAAATGATAACAGTCATTTTGATAATGTCAACTCAAAACAGGAACATTTCAGGTGCTAAACAGTATCAACAGCAACATTATATTTTTGCCAGCAGACATTAAAAGAAATAGGTTGCGTCACTTTCATGGCTTTAATACACACAATATCAACAAGAAATACGAATGACAAAACAACACGGAGGTAACAAGGATAGTATTAACTGTAACAATATTACAAATAAAATATCACCAACAAGTAACATTATTTTATAACAACAACAACACCAACACACCATCTTCGATCAATAGACTGTCTGTCGACGAACCGTTGACAATACCAATTACAGCTACATTTCTAACCTAAATTAGCCTAGCTCCACGTGCCCACATTTTTGTTGCGTAGAAACAAAAGACTAACACAATTTCATAAGAGTTGATACAGAGTAACCTAACATTTCATCAACGACTATGGCAGTGGTTGAACCAAAAATAAACACGCTTTTTAGAAACGAATTGTAAAACATTCGCCCAGATCCGATTCCCGAAAAGATGAACTACAAAAATGAAAATAAAAAAGAGTAAAATCCAAAGCAGAGCAATTCAGTAAGAGGTTATCAGAACAGAAACAGCAAAATCGTAACCATTGAATATAGAATTATCAGAATCAAATATACATTTGAACCATGTAAATATAGATCATTAATACATTAATTATTTTCCAAAAAAGTGTCTATTTATTAGCTGATTGAAATAATTAGTCAGAATTTGATAAGCAAGACTAGTTGATAACAATCTTTTGATGTGAATTATGATCGTATATTTTTTCATCTTTTGGGCTTGAAGCGTTTTATAAATTGCAATCCTGGTGGTAATATCAAAATGGCATGTCCTTAACACGATATCAGAGTTAATGCTTTGGCTTGTATAGATTGCATAATTGCACGTATAATGATATCAGACCAGTTTATTATAATTGATAATTGAAAATTGATTAACAAACAAAAAAAAGATGCTGCATGTGTTTACAATCTTCCTTCAACTTTTTGACTTTGAATGTTGCATTAACCATTGGAGAGTTATATCTGAAATTCATAATAAAAGCATAAGATTACGTTTACGAGGAACGTCACTTACAAGAGATTTACACTGCAGACAACAGGGTCTGACTAAACAATTCTCCTTTAGAAAACACGGGATTTACCTGCATTCTAAAGCCCAATAAATGACTTGAATTTTACAATTATTAAACGACTTTTAAGAAACGGGGAAGAAATTTAAATAATTCATTGGTCAAAGATGGTTAATTTCTATACATCTTAATTTAACTTTCTATCAAATTTCTTATCGAGATATTGTGAAGAAAATGAATTTGTAAAATACCTTTTCTTATTGCAAAATATGACAATTCATTTGCCAAAAAGAGCTAGGAGATATTGGGTGCCAGCAAATAGCCTCATTTAAAAATTATTGATAGATCTATTAAGAGATATGTCCGAAATCTGCTCAACACTTGTTTTTCGAGTTAAAAGATCAATGCATTCAAGGATGGTAAGTGAATGACTTAACTCTCCTCTTCTGCCATGTATATTATCACTGAGCTGAAATAACTAGTTATGAACCAAAAAGAAGCTAAGAGAATAATTGAAAAGTAATCGAGTAAATAGATGCTCCAATATAATGCAAATTCACGGGGGATTCTTGACAAAAAAAGTAAGTTGGCATACCAATGTTGTCTTTCTCTTTGCATGAAATCGAATAACAACAAATTTCACGATCTTGAACAGTCCCCAGATTTCTAACAAAAACCAAATAAATACAAATCAAATAAAATGAGCAACAAAGTCTTGACCAAGATTTTGATTCGATAATGATTATTATAATTAACTTCTAACAACAAATAACAAGAATTACTTTATAAATATAAGATATACAACTCTCTGTCGTGTTCAAGAATAAATAACAAATAATTGGAATTCAAAGGCTTTTTTGACATCGTGAATTAAAAAAAAAGTTTGTAAACATTGTATCGTGCTAGTATCAACTAGGCTTTGATGTCGTCAATCATTGTTACATCAAATTCAGCCTTGATTATCAGATCATGATGATATCAAACTAAATATACAAAATGGCTCAGCATCGTGCCATTTGGCACATAGTTGAATGGACTTAAATACGAAATAATAAAGATCAAATTTTGCATTGTAGTTTGGCGGGAAATTATCAACATATATGTCAAATAGAAAGACATTTAATTACTTTAATTGTGCCTAAATTTTGATGTTTATTAGAGATGAGCCGATCACAAAATTTGCCGATTATTTTCAATAATCGGTCGATTAATCGGTAAACCGATTAACAATGGTTAAATTGCACAAGAATTGAAAACAACAGTCAATTGGAAACCGAACAAAAGATTAAAACACGCTGATAATATCAAA